>JARHVA010001192.1:602500-740000 GCA_037957365.1 Torreya grandis | reverse complement strand
ATAATGTTTGAAACTATGTGGAATTCTAGTTGCTATATTTTATTGGTTCTTGATTGACTTACAACCTAGAAATGTATTTGTGGATTTGTTTATACTTGTTCACTATTGGTTTTTGGTATTGAATTGACTAGTTATTTGAGGATGTAAATAATTATCTTAGAACTGATTTGTAAAATTTAATTATGATTTTTACATGATTATTTTAATACATTTGAGTGTATAAGAATTAGAACATAATGTTAGTATGTTATTATTTCATCTCAAAGAGTAATTTAGGAAGTTAATTTACTTTGAATGATTATTATGGAATTAACCTTACGCTTATAAAATCTAAATGATGTTATCCCTTGAACAAGTTCACTTTTGTTAAGCATTATAATAAATTATTTTGGTGTGGTTTCTAAGTTATGCTATTGAGGTATTTTCAAATTACCTTAATCTAACCAAAAATTATTTGATTAGTGATCTAATTAATGAGAGTTGTTTGACACTTTATTAAGACCTTAAGACAATAACTATACATATTAATATAGTGAAATCCTTGTGTTTATAATTTGGTGAATTCAAAGAGATTATATTCATCAAAATACTTGCACATGAGTTTGTAATTATTGATAGAATTTTTTATAAGGATCAATATGGGAGAATCACATAAGTAATTAAAACTATATAAATATTATAAAAGTCTATTAAAAGACAATCATTTCACTTTGAAATTAATAAGCATTGACAAGTGTAGTGGACTGTTATGGGTAGCTCCTTAAAACTCATTAAAATTTAATTATGTAAATTATATAAAACTTATGAATATGTTGTAACTTGGAAATAAGATACTTCATGAAAGGTTTTAAAAAGAGAATGGTCATTTATAACTAAGGCATATTATGATTTAGTATCAAATTCTCCATATTTGGAATTGGCCATTAAAATATTTAACAAGTTAATTCATATCCTAAGGGAGTAAAGGAAGTTAATGGAATTATATTATTAAGTTGTTATAAATAATCTACTTTAGAAAATAAGAACAAGTAAGTTCTAATCTTAAGTCAAACAATTAAAATATGCTTAAGCTAAGGTCATGAACCTAGACAAAGGTTTAAATATTTAAAACAAGATTAAATTTAATACTTAGTATAAGTCCACTTAATCCATGAGACTATTAATATTTATTAAGTCCATTAAACTCATACGACACTCATATCGATAATAATGGGAATTTTAAGGCTAACATTAAGACAATGTAAGATCCTTAGTCATGTTTCATCTTGTGCTTGTACCCTACTTGTAGATTTGTAAGATGTTCCTAATAGAACATAAACATGGTTGTAGAAACATACCATGAAGCTTAAAAACTTATTAAAGTATTTCACACCAATCTTCATGCCTCTATTTTCTTATGAAATCAAAAGGTGTTGCAACACTTTGTATTGATTTTAGAAATGGTTTTTTTCCGTTTATCTTTATATGGTACTTGTGATTTGGTAGATATTTCTTAAGAAAGGTTAGTATGATTATTCTTATATTGAATATGTTCTCACTTTACCATTATTTGCTTAACTTTATTGAATTACCCCATGAGGTATTAGTTGTTATATAGTTTATATAGGTGCTTAGGTAAGGGAATAAGTTAGTGATGGATTTTTTAGGAAGGTCATAGTGAAGTACACAAATAGATGTGAGTGGGTAATTCCACACTGACCCACTTCTTTCAAAATACTAAATGGTCAAAATTCTTCCTAATGAAGCCACTAAAGAGTTATATAACTGGTCTCATTCCTATGTTTGTTATAACATAGTTATGGATGTCATTATATGTTTTCATGCTAAAATACATTTGAAACTTTGTTCCATAGATGTTGGTCCAACTTAAAAAAAAGTTGGTTGTGAAATATTAGTATTAGAGCATGCTTTACTTCTTTAGGTAACTTTAGATAATGTTTCTTTTCTTATTTTCCACTAAGTTGTTATTTGTTTCACCATAAGATGGTGAGGACAAGATATAAAATGGTAGACAATAACCAAAGGAATATTAACCTAGGTATAGGAAGAGGTTAGGGTCATAGGGATAATATTCATAAGATAGATAAACCACCTCTCAATAATGATGATAATAATGTTGAAGACCCTAACCATGAGGAAAATAATTCCAATGTTAACTAGGAGATAAATTTGAATGGAATTCGGACTTTATTGAATTCATTTCAAAGGAACTAGACACCCAAGAATGAAGGTTAAACAATATATAAGGTGTTCTAGGTAAAAAAATTCCAATTAGAGGTGAAAGGCAAGTTTATGAACCAAAACTTTAGAATAACTCTAATAATATGGTCGATAAAATCATTGAAGAATTGAATAAATTACCTCCACCAACATTTTTATTTGAGAATTTAGGTGATGTAGCTGATTCATGGTTGTTACACCTACATAAGTATATTAATTTTCATAACATGTCCTCTAATGTGAAGGTAAGGGTGGCTACTTATCAGTTAGTAAGAGTTACTATCTTTTTTTTGGAATTATATATGTGCTCTAAAGGGTTATTATGTAATGACTCTTACCTAGCCTAATTTTTAAAAGTAGTTCGAGAAGAGGTATCTCAATTCCAATTTCAAAGAACATAATATCACTTATTTTCAACTATTGAAATAAGAGAATATGACTTATAATTTAGTATAAAAACATGTTTTTAAATTTATTACATCATGTAACCTACACACATGATGAAGAGACTAAAGTCACTAACTTTAAGTTGGATTTGAAATAGATATTAATCCATGATGTGAATATGACAAATCCTAAGACTCTAACCATTACTATCAAATATTTTCATAGGGCAAAATATAAAGAGAAGGCTCATCAAAAGAAAAGATAACATTTAAAACAAAATAAGAAATAAGCTAAAAATAAAAATAAGTCCCCTTTGCCAAATAATTTTAAGAAATCTGACTCTAACCATAGATTTACCAAGAGTATGAGTCGTTTCAAAAACATTCAAAGGAAAAATAAAAATTTTAGGAATCCAAATTATTTTGATTTAGTCATATAAAATGCAAATATTGGTAACTTGAGCAAGGCTAATGATACCCAACCCATATGTCCCTCTTGCATTCTCTCAGGGCCCTTCTAGAAACCTTTTTACTAATTCCTAGTCACCCATAGGCTTTCAAGACCTCATTATAGCATAGGTAGGGCCCGTTTTCCATGTTCTTTCCATCCCACCCATCTCAAACCTCTAGGATAATAGCACCCAAGTTAGAATACAATGCTAGAACCTAGTGTGTCCCCTTTCTAGCACTCCTATCTAATCGCCTTTCAAGCCAAAATGACCATTTTCCCCTGAATTCCCTTTGTCATTATGTCAACCTAGCACAATTAAATTTAACTCATAACCAATAGATCCCCATATAAGCCTATTGAAATATCATTTAGAAAGGGTTGGAAAATAATACAAAATAAGCAAGAATACAAGTAATAGTATTTAAGAACATTTCCCTATTCTTTAAATACAGCCACCCAATACTATTTCTAGCTTATCCAAATCCTTACACCAACCCCTAATCATCTCAAGCACACCCTGCTTATAGTTTCCTTGCATTCTCATATCACAATTGAACCAATAAATTTCAAAGGGAGAACTACATATGGCTTGATCCCTCTTTGGAGCATTGGTATGTAGGTAGCATGATCACACATGGGGTGTGAAGTATGTCTAGTGCATCTTACACACACTAACCCCCCTCTTTTCTCAAATTCCTATTCAATGTTATTAGAGACCTAAGATTAAAGAAAAATCATCTCTAAAAGGAGCTTCATTAAGATTTAAGGTTTGAAATTTCACAGGTAGAGTCATACAAGAGTGACAGATAGAACCTAGAAAGTTTAGACCTCTATGACTAGTTTGGACAACAACAATAGGAACAAGATAATAGTGCTAGACCCTAAAGTTTCCTATTCTTATCACTCCTATCCTTTCACCAAATGATATATATATATATATATATATATATATATATATATATCAAGTTTATTGATATTATCCTAGTCTTGCACAGTCAATATCAACCTTTGTCCTAGTTAGATCATCATAGTTCTAAGTTATGTTATATTTCTCTCTATTTACATGTTATTTTTAGAAAGTATAAACAATAATCAGAATTAAAAAATTAGTAAGTTAGTTATGTCATAATTATTAAATGATTTACTTTACTCAAACTTTTGACTAAATAGGAATAAAACCAAAATTATTCCCAAAATTGTTAAAAATTTTAAGTCTACTAATTTTAAAATAATTATGACCCAAAGTAATCAAAATGTGTCTTCTACTAGATCAAATACCATTTGAGTGACACTTTAAAGGACTATAGTATGATATGAATATGGTGATAACCACTATCACAAAGATTTCCCTAAGCTAAAAGTAGGCCAATCAACTAATCACAAAGTGGATGTAGCTATGGAAAATATAAACACAGATTTCCAAAAAACTTCTTTTTAAATTAGGGGTAAAATAAATTATTTTTACTTTTTAATTTTGTTTGATTTGGGAGAAATTGATAGTTTTATGGACCCTAAGTTAGTAACATGATGTAATTTAAATATGGTGACTTTAAAGGATAGTTGGGATGTTGAGTTGGGCTCAAGTAAAAGAATACTAGTTACTAAATGTATTGAGACCATAAGCTTAGACTTAGGTGATTTCCAGACCCAAGCTAATTTATTTTTAGCTCCTCTCGCTTCTTTTTATATTATTTTAGCATGAATTGGTTGTAACAACATAAATTTTTTGTGATTATTGTAATAAGGTGATATATTATTGTAATGATTTGGGGAAACTTGTAGAAATTCAAGGTTTATTGAAATCAAAAGTATGCAATCCAGTATTAGCTTTAGAGCTGAAGACAATGGTACATAAAGGTTGGAATTTATATGTTATTTAGATGTAATAAATTGAACCTATAATAGAATTGAAATTTAAATAATATCCATTTTTGAATAATTTTTTGATGTTTTTCAAGATAAATTACCTAGTTTACCTCCTAAGCATGAATTTGATTTTTCTATTGATGTATCTCCAAGGTTAGCCCTTGCATTAGAATAACCTTATCATATGAATGTAGTATATTTGTATCATATATAATAACTACCAAAAAATGGTAATATTAGGATAAATGTTTCACCTTGAGGTGGACCAATGGTCTTGGTGAAAAATAAGGATGCAACTTGTAATTGTGTGTTGAGTATCACATGCTTAGCAAGGTTACCATTAGGAATCAGTATCCTTTGCTAAGGATAGATGATATATTTGATCAAATGAAGGGTGCAGTTGTATTTTCAATGATAGACTTGAGATTAGGCTATCACCAACTGAGGATCAAGGAAGAAGATATCAATAAGACTACTTTAATAATTAGGTATAGACATTATGAGTTTATGGCAATGCTTTTTGGTTTAACTAATGAATCTATTACATTTATGAAATTAATGAATATTGTATTCAGGGATTTTATAGACAAGTTTTTTTTAGTATTTATTGATGATATATTGATCTATTCTAAGAATGCATATGAACATGAGTAATATTTATGCTTAGTTTTGCAAAGTCTAAGGTAGCATAAACTATTTCGTAAACTATCCAAATGTGTTTCTTTCAATCTGAGATCCACTATCTGAGTCATATTATATCTAAGGCTAGTATTGATGTTGACCCATTAAAGATTAAATATATTCAAGAGTGGCTTGATCCTAAAAGTGTATATGAAGTATGAATTTTTATGAGACTGGCTAGTTATTATAGAATATTTGTTGGTTTTTTTGCTAAATTAGCTAACCTAATAATTCCAATGCAACACAAGGGTAAGAATTTTTTGTGTATTTTGGAATGTGAAAAAAAATTCTTGAACCTTAAATATTTATTGACTTTGGCTACTATACTTTTTCTACCATATCCAAATGTAAAATTTAAAATATGGTCTGATGCATCTAAAGAAGTCTTGGGTGGCATGTTAACTTAGGATGATTTAGTTATGGCTTATGAGTTAGGGAAACTAAAGGACCATAAAAATAATTACACCACTCATGAACTTGAGCTTGTTACCATTATTCATGCTTTGAATGAATAGAAACACTTATTGATAAGTAAGAATTCTAAGTAAAATATGATCATTGAATCTTGGAATATTTATTTTCCCAAGATAATCTATATGTGTGTCATTGTATATATCTTAAATTTTTAATAATTTTGATATGAATATTTCATATGTTGAAGATAATTAGAGTCATGTTTTTGAAACAATCATCCAACACATGTATCTTGTTACCTTATTTGTTCTACATAATAATTTTAGAACTAAAATATTGGATAAGTAATGTTCTAATAAATTTTACCAAGAGGTTATTGTAAATATGGCTGATGAGACTGTTGAAAATATTTTTTCAAACTTTTATATTAATTTTTATGGTTTAATCAAACATAAACATAGAATTTAGGCACCTTATTTTGGTGACTCAAGGAATATTTAACTGAAAGAAGTGCATGCAACACCACATTTTGAGCATTTAGGTGTCACAAAGATGACCCAAAAACTAAAAATTCTATATTATTATCATAGAATGAAACATGAATTTAATGACTATGTGTTAATATATTTGTAATGATAATGTATGAAAGCTAAGCATACCATCTCGAAGGATTTTATTTACCCTTTTGATGTATCACGAGGTAAGTAAGTTATGATTTTTTTGGTTTTCATAGCTAGTTTTCCAAAATCTAAAAGTAAACATGATGCTATTATAGTTTTGATAGATAAATTTACCAAAGTTGGTCATTTCATGGCTATAAACTTAACTTATAATGTAACTATGTTTGCTCTATGGTTTATAAAATAAATAATATGGTTCCATAGCACACCTAAATTTATTATGTTAGATAAAGATACAAAATTTATTTTGATGTTTTGGAAAACTTTGACTACCACTTTCAGTACAAGGTTGAATTTTAGTTTATATTATCACCTAAAAATGAATGGTCAAATAAAATGATTAAATTAGGTTGTGGAAGACATGTTAATAATGTATGTGGTGGATCAACAAGGTAAATGGAAATGTTTTATACACTTAGTTGAATTTACATATAATAATATGTACCATTTAGTGATTAAAATGGATCCTTTTGAAGCTTTGTATAGATGCAAGTTTATAACTCCACTTGGCTAGGAAAGTTTAGAAAATAGGACTGTTACTAGTCCTGATGTTTTATAAGAGTATGACAGGCAAATGAAAACTATAACGAAAAATTTAAAGGTTGTCTTTGATAGGCAAAAAAATTATGCTCATTTAAAAAAGACACCACATGAATTTTAAGTGGGAAATAAGGTTTTAATGCATGTTAAACTACATAATAATTCTATTAAATTTGGAAAGTCTTCCAAATTAGCTCCTTGGTTTGTAGGACAATTTGAAATTTTGGAGAAAAATAGTCTTGTTTCCTACCCGATAGCCCTTACTTCTTCCATGTAGTGGATTCACAATGTGAGAATGTATATAGGTTTTATAATAGGAAAATATATGGTTGGATCCAATGATAATCTTAGACCATCATAGTTTTAAATTAATAAATCATGAGATTTCCCAAGAGCTAGTTTAATGGAATCCTTTATTAGAAAGAAGTGCTACTTGGGAAGATGAGAGTATTTTTAGGAAGCATTATCCTTGGTTGTTTTGATCACCAATATTACTATTTTACATGTGGGGGGAGGATGGAATGACCTTGTTTAACCTAGATTTAATTCATATTGTTGATATAATTAACTATGAACTATTCACAACATATTTTATTTGCTTATTTTGGTGTTACAATTATATTATCTACATTAATGCATTATATTATAATTGTTGATATAAGTATTGATACATTTTCATTATAACATTGGATATTTATGCTTAATTCATCCTAATTTATTATTCAATTTAGATATGTTATTTAAATGTTGTTATTACATTTATTGTATTTATATATCTAGATACTACTAGTCTATTTGTTGACTGTAAAGATATGTACTTGAACTAGATTGTGTTTGGAACTGAGTAAAAGTGAAACATGGAGAAATAATGTGGATTAAAAGAAATAATGAATTTAACTATAACAAATTAAGCTTGACATTAGTATTATTTAAGTTAATTTGTTTACTTGGTTAATTGTTGAGTGTTATCATTTTTATATTCAATTTCTTTATTGATTATTGTAGTTAGTTTTTGACATTATATAAACATTACATTATTTGATGTTATCAATTACAATAATTGTCACTTTGTTTTGTCATGATTAGTCTTGACACTATTGATTGATTTTTGACATCAACATTTATCATCCTTCTGGTAATTATGTTTTCATTGACTTAATGACTATCGACTTTGATAGGGCATTCAATCCCGTACTTTTTTTATGTTCACATTCATTTTGATTATTGACTCTTTATCACCTTGATTGGTTTATCTTGATTTTTTTCATATAATTGTTTGGTATCAATCATATTATAGTTGAAGTCACTTTAAAATGTGTGTTATTTTTTATAAACTTTGATGCTTATGTATTAAGGTCTATGCTTAAATAACTTTATTTTAATGTTGTGTCGATTGTGAATTTTTTGTTCATTGGACATGCATTGTTTGTCATATCCAACTTGGTTTGACTCTATGCTAAGTTTTCAGGTCACAACCCACTTTGGGTCATTGGTAATTAGTTTGATGTTTTGTTTAAGCCATAAGAATTTAGAGTTGTGTTATTGGATTGAATTACCATGCAAAGGGTCAAAACACTTCCATGGGTTCTTATGTTTGATTGTGTTCATTTAGACTTGGTTATTAGAAGAGTTATGCACCTTGGGGATTCTCTACCAAAAATATTAGCATGGTGGCCTAGGGAATTGTAACTTAGCTCTTACATGACATCTTTTAGCATCTTAAACTGTATTTGAACCATTAATCTTATCATCCATGTGTGAGTTTAGTATAATTAATTAGGTTTTTTGTGGCATATACTATTGGACTCATTTTTTTCAAGAGATGAGGATTTTTGGATGCTTGTTTTGCATAATGACTTGGGAGCCTGAACATAAAGAAAATTTTCTTTGGTGGTCAACTTCTAGATTCTAAGTTAATGGATCTTTGTGGGTTATATTCATCTGGTTCATTTAATATCTATTTTTATTTCAATATATCGTTATTAGAATCTTGCCAATAATCCCAATAGGATTGATAATCCAAGTCAACTTAATAATGACAAAATAATAAACATAAAATTCAAACCTAATCATACATGTAATAATAATAATAATAATAATAATAATATTATTATTATTATTATTGTTATTATTATTATTATTATTATTATTATTATTATTATTATTATTACCTGTATGATTAGCTTTGAATTTTATGTTTATTATTTGGTCATTATTAAGTTGACTTGGATTATCAATCCTATTGGGATTATTGGCATGATTCTAATAATAATATATTGAATTATTTCAAGTTATTATTAGTTTACTTACAATTTAAAATTATGACCAATTCAATTATTTTATTTATTAATTATGTATATCATTACAGTTGATATTGAATCTTTTACTATTTTATCAAAGTGTATTTTGGTCAAAATGGGACCCATAACTTTACATAAGTTATAATTTATCATTTTTAGTTCAATATAATTATTGTCTTATTTTTAAGAGTTATTTTTTTTAACTAAATGGGGTAAAAATTTATTCAAAAATAGGCAAAAACACCCAAATTACAAGGCCTTATCCTTCTCCACCAGAATACTAAGCTTCTGGGAGAAGTTCATAGGCAATAATTTATAGTCAAGAATTTTCCATTGGGGTCCCTACTCAGAGGCCCATTTCACCAGACAATCCACCACCTCATTCCACTCTTGGTGAATGTGCTTAAAACTAACAGATTCCAACATAGTGGTTAACTGAAGAACTTGTTGCACCACCACCACTAACTGCCAGTCATCACTATCAAAATTACGATTAGTTAGCAAATTAATCACCACCTGGGAGTCTGACTCACATATGATATTTTGCCACCCATGCTGGCAGCAAAGTTGTAACACCTGTAAAATGGCCAGTGCTTCCATATAATTATTGGAAAAACATCCCTTGTAGACAGAAAAAATAAATTGAAGATTTTTGGTAGAATCATGTCCCACACCCCCAATGCCAGCATCCCCAGGATTACCACGCGAGGAGCCATCAATATTGATCTTTAAAATTCTAGGTAGAGGAGGGGTCCAATGCCCCAGTCTACAAATCGGCTCGTCTCTACCTTTTGCTTCTCTTAGGACGCAAGGAAGGAGTGATTATCAGGCCTGCCAAGTGCATCGCAGCTATGCTAGAGTAAATACCATGATCCTCCCTATCCATCTACTCCATTTTGTAACCTTTCACTACCAGAGTCTCCTCCAATGAGTTTCTAATTTTCCCCCAGTGGACATCTATGCTCAGCTGCTCTCCATGAAATATGCATCTATTCCTTTCAATCCAAAGATGCCATAGGATGAAAGCTGGCCCAGCCAACCAAGCTGATTGAAGAATGGGCACTTTAGAGGGAGGGAGATGTAGTCAGCTCTAGAATTCAACAAGTGATGAGGCATGCTAGCAAGGTCTGCCCCACGCGCTCCACCACCTGTGCCATATACACTTAGCATAAGAGCATTGAAAGAAGAGATGCACCCCTATTTCCTCCTCCCTACAATAGAGCACACACCTAGAAGGTCCTTTAAAACCATGCTTGCACAAATTATCCCATGTGAGGCATCTATTATAAACCAGCATCCATAAGAAGAAATTGTATTTAGGCCAGGTAGAGGAATTCCATATTTTCTTCCCCCACAGGAAGTTAGCTTCCCCAAATAATTGCTTAGATAGGGCATGATATCCAACAGAGACCGAATAGCGCCTAGTAGAATCATCACCCCAGGCCAGCACATCCTACCCTTGCAAAGAGCTACAATTTATAGTAGCTAAAATTTAAGAAAGCTCCACACAACTTTCCCTAAAGCCCTTCAGCGGCCAATCCGAAGAGTTTTTCCATCTAAAATTGGTAGCCATGCCCAGATTGTACTCCTCCTTATAATGGGCAACATTGGTCCAACCAGCAGCTTGAAAGACATCATATAACTGTTGAAGGTGCGGGTGGGAAGCTAGAAGTGGGGGAAGCCCATCCCATGAATCCTCCCAAAAAAGAGCCTCCTCTCTGGTGTGACAGATCCAAAATAGACCCCATTTAACTAGGTGGGCACCTATTTTGAGAGTATGCCAGATCATAGACCCACCCCGCTCAAGAGACAAACGAGCAATGTCAGAGGGTTGCACTCCTAGAAAATATTTGAAAGCTAGCATGTAGGCCCAAGGTTGTGACTGATTGGAGCACCATCTCCAATACAATTTGGTAGCAAGGGCCTGGCTAGCCAGGATGGCCGACCTCATCCCAAGACCCCCATCCTTCTTCGGCCTACAGATAGTATCCCGATTAACCAAGCTCCACTTGGTGTTGCATAAATTTACACTCCACAAAAATTGTCATGAGAAGGCATCAAATTTGTTGAGAAAGTAGACCAGAGCAGCTTGCACCATGTAACAGTACATAGGAAACGCTTGAATCACTGCCTGTAGAAGAGTGACTCTCCCCGTAGTACAGAGTCATCTATGAGTCCAATGACCAACTTTGTCGCTGAGTCTATCCAACACACCCTGCTACAAGAGCCGTGGTTGCCTACCAATCACAATGGGAATCCCCAAATATGTAACTGGGAGGACTTGAATTTGGAATCTCATGATGGACGCAATCCTCCTCTGAATAGGACCCAGAGTGTTAAAGAAAAAAATGGAGGACTTTTGGTCATTAATTTGCTGCCCAGTCACGTCCATGTACATGTCAAGAGTGCTCCAAAAAGCAATCACCTCCTGAATACATGTTCTCCCAGCCAGAATAGTGTCATCAACAAACTAAAGGTGGGATGTGGTAAGGCCATTCCCCCACTTCCACCGTTGAATCATGCTTTGTGAGACCTGGAACTTGATAAGCCTCCCCAATCCCTCCACTAGAATGATGAATAAGCAGGGGGACAATGGATCTCCTTGGCAGAGGCCTCTAGATGCACTGAAAAGCTCAATGGGCTGCCCATTGATAAGGACCGAATAGGAGGGTGTGGTAACACAACTCAACACCCATTGGATCCAAGCCGAGTTGAAACCAAAAGCCATCAAAACTTTTTACAAAAACCTCCAACTGGCCTTGTCATAAGCCTTAGCTAAGTCTAATTTTATGAACATGCCACACTCCTGAGAGGTGCTCATAGAATGAACAACTTCTGAAGCAATGAACACCTCATCAAGGATCTACTTTCCAGCAACAAATCCTCCTTGTTCCTCTAAAATAATCAAAGGGAGGCATATTTTTAGCCTCTCTGCTATAAGCTTAGTGATAATTTTATATATCACATTGCAAAGTGCAATAGGCCTATAATGGTCTAGCTGATCTGCCTTCTCTTTTTTTAGAATAAGATCCAGGAAGGTGGCATTGAAGGCTCTAAGCATTTCTTTGTTAGAATATGATTCTTGAACCACAGTAATGAGATCCTGTTCGATGATGTCCCAGAAGTCCTGATAAAATTCCATAGGAAATCCATCAGGCCCAGGAGCTTTCCCTCTTTTCATGCTAAACACAACTCCTTCCACTTTAGTCTTGTTAATAGGCCTCATAAGATGCTCATTCAGCCCCGAAGTCACCATAGATAGGACGTAGGACAAGACTAAATTTTTAGCCATATCCGATGGGGGCAGCCCATCTAAGAAAAGATTAGAAAAATATCTAACCACTGCCTTAGATATGTCCTAGGGAGTATGCAGACGTGTTCCATCTGGGGACACCAAGTGGGTCAAATAATTTCTATTATGCCTTGCCTAGACTGACATGTGAAAAAAGGTAGTGTTCCTATCTCCTTCCTAGAGGTATCTCTTTCCCCGCTTGAGACTCAACTATAAGAAGATCCATAGAAAGGCCTCGGTCTCTAATTTCTCTAGTAATCTCATCCAGCTGATCTTGGGCCTTCTTCCGCATAGTGTGGAGATTCCCAAAGCTATTTGCATTCTAATACTTTAGCCTCCCTTTCACATACTATGGTTTTTTGGCAAAGGAGAACATAGTGGTGCTGAAGCTAGGTCCCCCCTTTCTCCACCACTACGCCATATGGTTAGGAAGAGAGGGCTCACAGAGCCACATGAGCTGAAACTTAAAGGGGGGCTTCCTTGGTCCAGGAATGTGGTTAGTTGATAGCTTAATCAGCCAATGATCTGATCCTCACTAATCAAGAATTTCCAAAGCTAAGGAGTTAGAGCTGGATTGCCAGAAGCATGACATCAATAATTTATCAAGGCACTCTAAGATACCTGCATTACCACTCCTATTGTTCCAGGTGAAAGTACCATTGAGAGGCTTGATGTCTGAGAGGCATAAGAATTCTATATTTTGCTGAAGATTCTTCGAAGAGGGCCCCAGTCGGGCCACTCCTCCCCTTTTTTCCTCCAAGCTAAGGATAGCATTAAAATCCCCAGTCAAAATCCAAGGCAAATATGGGTGGCAGCTTCTCACAAACTGAATATGGTTCCATAATTTTAGCTGCCCAGGTAGGTCCACTGGGGCATAAACATTAGTCACAAGAATAAGTTCACCAGATTCTTTGGACACCACTGTCATCATAAGAGCCAATTTGTTTGACAACCAACTTAGAGGCATTATGCACTCAGGGTTCCAACACATGGCCAACCCACCAGAGCAGCCAAGAGCCCCCACACATTGGCTATGCCTGAAATACCAAAAAATTTCCATATAAAAACACCAAGAGTCCACAGAAAATTTAGTCTCTTGTATATAGAAGATATTAGGAGAATGTTCACTTACCAATTTATGTATAGCTCTTTATCGGGGGAGCTATTCAACCCCCTTACATTCCATGATAGGATGGTCATTGGGCAGCATGTGGGAAGTGCTCGCTCATGGGTTTAACATACCCTGCCTCTACAAGAAGATCCCCTGTGATTTTAATTCATTCTTGGTCCTTTTTGTGCCCAACCCTTGAAGGAGTAGATCTACTAGCCTTCTTAAAGGGTCTTTGCATAAGGCCAAGTCCAGAAGAAGACCCTTTATCTTTCTTGGCCTCCTCCACCCCCTTTGCCATATCAGCCTAGCTAACCTCCTTGTTGCCTGGTGCTGGCGTATTTGAGAGGGGAACATCTGGCAGGTCACAATTTAACTCCTGGGTTGATCGAGGGTCCAAACCAAATGCATTATGCCCTAGGGGGACATGCTCCATTGGATCAGCCTCCTCCCCTTGCACCAAGTCAGGGATACCATCCTCTATATTCATAATGTCTAAAACATCAAAACGGTTGAAACTAACCTCAATTTTCCTGTCCATATTTGGATGTTTCTATCCATGATTTTTTGAATGACGCCTGATTGTAGTGAAACCTTCCTTGTCTGGACCCCCTATGCTTGCTATTCACTACCCCTGGCTAGTGGGAAAAAGGGGGGTTTTACCTTTGCTAGTGTTCTCTACAAAGCCTGGTGATTTACCAAACTGGCTCATCTAGATGGTTCTTCTGTCACCCTTGGACATTCGAGTACTAGGTTCTTCTCTTTGCCTAGCACTATCTCTAATTTCTTGAGGACACTGTCGATGCAGGTGACCATACATGTGACAAATGTGGTAACAAAAAGGAATAGCTTCATAATCTAATTGCTGGATCCATGATGAGTTCCCCATACACATTTCCAGAGAATCTAGAAGAGGATTATTCAAATTAATATCCGTGCATATCCTAGCATAAGAAATTATCTTTTCTATTTAATGTTTGGTGTGCTATTGCCATTAGAGTTCTGAGCATAGACACTATCTGACAGAGAATATCTTCTTGCTAGAATTCTAAGGGTAGTCTCAGCAATCAAACCCAGACAGGGACGCAAGCTGGAAGATCCTCAACCGATTTGAACCCTGCATGCTAGGGTTTGAGGAACAAACCAATCTAGTCGTAGAAATATGGGCCTCATTCAAAAATCCTATTTTGGTCCAAAATAAAGGAAAAATTCACCATGAAATAGTTGTTTCCAGCCAGCATAATGTTGAAGTCCCCCTCAATCTGCCAAGTCCACCGAATCCAAGCTTCCAGAGCTACTAGCAAAATACAGATGCCCAAGAATTTATAGATAAGGGCATGATCAGTCAAATATTCAACTTCCTCCTTCACTAAATTAGGGGAGATAACCAAAATTGGTCTCTCTTGACTCCTAGGTAAGTAGCCATTAATCTTCCTGAGCTTGGTGCCCTCACCCACCAAGGCCTTCTCGGTCTCCTGCCCACTCTCCCCAGGCACAAGTTCTTCCTTTCTATGGGCGCCAATCTCTCCTATGCACGTAGCCACTTGGTCATTACTGAAGTTCTTTTCCTATCTAGAGATCCCCACCCCAGGCCAAGACGCGTCCTTCTTGGGACCTGTCAATGGGCCGCCCGTTGCTCCAGCACTCACCATCCTATTTTTAAGAGTTATTAATTTAAATCATTAATATATATTAAATTAGTATGTGATGATGATTATATGATAAATTTATGGTATAAAGTTCTATGGGCCATATTATATTCTCAAACATAATATGTTTTATAAGTCAATAAGCTCAGAAAATGAGTTTTAATCATTATTAGGTACCAAGTTAATGGATCTTTGTGGGTTATATTCATGTGGTTCATTTAATATCTATCTTTATTTATTTGTCTATTATAAAGATCAATTCATTTCATTGTCCTTTCTCCACCATTTTTCTATTGCCTTAATCTGTATCAAACTGATAGTTGGGGTGGTCTAAGGCCACTTATGATTGGTCTCATTCAGACTAGTGAGGTGATTTTATGTTCATTAATTTACATGTGAATAATTTTGATTAAATTCCTATATATATTGAGTTATGATTGCTGGTCTTAGATGAATTAAAATTTTTATGTAATCCATTTTATTCATTGTAGTTGTAATTCATTATAATTGTATTTTATAAAAATAATGTTACGTTTATCTCTTATATTCACATAAATATTGTAAGTTTGGGTGATGGATATGATTATATTTGATCATCTAATTATCCATGTATTTTTGTATTATTATTTATTTACATATTTACATTGGTTCATTAAGATATTTGATAGATGAACATAGTTATGTGAATTTATTATTTACTTTCAGCTAGTCTCTTATATTGGAATAAGTGATCTATAATAATGTTTGAAAATCTTTGGCATTTTAGTTGAAATATTTTATTGGTTCTTGGTTGAATTATAGCCTAAAAATGTATGAATGGATTTGTTTATACTTGTTCAATCTTGGGTTCATGGTATTAAATTGACTGGTTATTTGAGGATGTAAATAATTATCTTAGAACCTATTTGTAAAAGTTAATTATGATTTTTACATGATTCTTTTAATACGTTTGAGTGTATGAGAATTGGAACATAATGTTAATATGTTATGATTTCATTTGAAAGAATAATTTATGAATTTAATTGACTTTGAATTCTATTTATGGAATTAACCTTAGGATTACAAAAGCTAAGTGATGTTAGCCCTTAAACAAGTTCACTTGTGTTAAGCATTACAATACATTATTTTGGTGTGGTTTGTAGGTTATGTTATTAAGGGCTTTTATAATTACATTAATATAACCAAAAATTATTTAATAGCTAATTTAATTAGTGAGATTTTTTTGAGACTTCATTAAAACATTAAGACAATAATTATATAGATTAATATAATGAAATCCTTGTGTTTATAATTTGGTGAATTCCAAGAGATTATATTCATCATAATACTTTTTCATGAGTTTTTAATTATTGATATAATTCTTAATAAGGATTAAAATGAGAGAATTACTTAAATAAAATTCTATAAATATTCTAAAAGTCTTTCAGAAAACAATCATTTCACTTTGAAATTAATAAGCACTAATAAGTACAATGAACTATTATGGGTAGCTCCTTAAAACTCATTGAAATTGAATTATGTAAGATTGTATAAAATTTATGTATATGTTTTAAGTAACTTGGAAATAAGATACTTCATGGAAGGTTTTAAAAAGAGAATGTTTATTCCTAACTAAGGCATATTGTGACTAAGGATAAAATGCTCCATGTTTGGAATAGGCCATTAGAATATTTAACAAGATAATTCATATTATTATATCATAAGGGAAGTTAATGGAATTATATTATTAAGTTTTTAGAAATAATCTAATTTGGAACATAAGAAGAAACAAGTTCTAATCCTAAGTAAATAAATTAAAATATGTTTAGAATAAGGTCACAAACCTAGATAAAGGTTTAAATATTTAAAACAAGATTAAAAGCAAGACTTATTATAAGTGAACTTAGTCCACGAGACTATTAATATGTATTGAGTTTGTTGAAATCATATAGAATTAGTAATAATGGGAATTGTAAGGCTAACCTTAAGCCAGTGTAATATCCTTAGGCATGCTTTGTCATGTGCTTATACCCTTATTTTAGATTTTTAATATGTGCCTAAATAAAACATAAGCATGGTTGTAAAAACATCCCATGAATCTTGAATACTTATTGAAGAAATTTTTGTCAAACCTCATGCCTTTGTTTGCTTGTGAAATCAAAAGGTGTTCCAATGCTTTCTATTACTTTTGTAAATAGTCCTTTTCCCTTAATATTTATCTGTTACTTGTTATTTGATAGATATTTCTAAAGTATTTTTATTATGATGATTATTATATTGAATATTTCCTCATTTTACCACTATTTGGTAAACTTTGTTGAATTACCCTAGGAGGTATTAGTTGTTTTATAGCCTATGCAGATACTCAGGTAAGGGCATAAGTCATTGATATCTTTTCTAATAAGTCTAAAGTGAAGTATGTGGATAGAGTTGAGTGGGTAAGACCACATTGACCCACTTTTATCAGAATACTAAGTGGTTAAAATTATTCCTAATGAAGTCATTGATGAGTTATGTACTTGGTCTAGTTCTTTTGTTGTCTATAAAATAGTTATGGATTCATCACATGCTTCCATGCTAAACTCAGGTTGAAATTTTATTCCATAGTTATTGTTTTGGATTATAAAAAATTATGGCTATGAAAGAAAAGAGAGAATGATTGTGGTGGAAAAGAAGGAAAATAAGAAGCAATAGGATTTGGGTCAAGCCTTTAAGGTATAACATTGGATCTTAATACTAAATAAGTGCATTCTTAATCTTTATTTTACAATTTAATGTGTTATCAGGTGATTGCTTACTTTAAATAAATGGTTTTGATGTTTGGATGCATATGGGATCCTAAATAAATCTAAATTTATTTATTTTTAAAAAAACTGGTCAAGGAAATCTTGAAGGGTGAGACTATGAGAATACCTCACTCATGGATGACGTATACATACAATATTTTTAAACCTTATCAGTTACTCATCATTTCTCTCTTGAATGAACCCATTGAATTTCAATCTCTCTAAGTGCATGTATTAAAGGGTGAATTGGTAAAGGTGTTGGTAGACTTTTGGTGCTTTATAGGATTGTTGGCCCCTATGCCACCACATAAAACTAATACAATTTACTCATATTTGTTTCCCTATGTATTAAAACCCCACTTATACACTTCCCTTATTAGTTCAATTCCCAAAATATCCCCTACCTAAGCAAAAACCCCTTTTTAGCAATTTTCATACTATGTCATCTAGGTCAACCCCATTATAGGTTTTGTGCACATTAAAAAACTCTATTGGCCTAAGCTAACATAGTTTGAGACCTAATATCTCTATTTCCTATTGAACAAAGATGACCGAGATGAATGCATCAAATAAATTATTTGGACAACTTAGGATTAATCCATGGATATATACACCCCATTTCCTTTCATTTATAATAAAGGATCATTCAAGTTCACATCATTATTGATCTCAATATCCTTATGAAATCAATAAAAGGTTTCATTGCTTAGGTTTTTGCCTTCAAGAAGTAGAGCTTGTCTTATGGATGTCTTGGAAAGGAGAAGTCTTGTATATTAGAGTTGATTTATTCTTGTGATCCTTCCAAACCCATAATAACCTCTTCCAAAGCACCATTGGCCAAGGTAGATATGGAGGCATGATGGGTCCACTTTAACAAGGTAAGTATATTCTTAACCCTTCATATTTTGATAAGTAGATATTGTAGAACTAATGAATTGAATTGTATCTCTCTTTGATAAGATCATTTCTATGTTATATTAAATATTTTTATCTTTTCATGTTTATTACCTTCCTCATTTTTTCCACAAGAGTTGGTGAGCACTAGATTATCTTTCATGTACATTTAGTAAATTATCCTACACAATTGTTTTAGTAGATTATCTTGATTAATGTTATTTACAATCATAAGAGCTAGCTAGTGTTATCACAAAATGGCACTTGATTAGAAGCTTTAGAAACCTCTCATTTTTAATTATGTGATAATATATCCCTTAGTGTAGGTTTAGCAGATCCATTAGTGGTTATGATCCTAATATAAAAGTATTGATAAGTATACTTATTAGTTTGTTACCTTCTCCCATATTGAATATTATTAAGTAAGATAAGTTGTAGATCTATCTAGTTTGACCTACATATATTCTAATGAACCCAATGTGAATCTAAATTTTTAAATTTTCAATTTATCTCTACACACAATTGGATAAACCTTGTCGACCTAGTTTAACACTTTATGAGCATGTTTTCATACTATGTCAACCCTGCTGAATTAGTTTAACTATGTGTGTAGGTTTTCATAACTTCATCAACCTAATTTACATAATTAAGGCATATTCTTGTAGGTTTTCTAACTAAGATGAGCCTATCAATTTTGTTTGGCTTTCTATGTATAAATTTCTAGTATTACAAAACTAGATTGATCTAATCGATATAGTTTCTTTTCTCACTTTTAAATATTTAACTGAATTGATGTACTTGATTTATTTATTTATTTATTTTCCATTTAAATAACTAGGTTAATCTAATCAGTATAATTTTATTTATTCTATAATTTATAAATTTTATTTATACTAAGTCTAATGGCTCAATTATGTCTAAATATTACATATTTTACCTCTACAAGTTCAAATTTCCATCTAGATAACATAGTTCAAAACAACTCAACATCTTTAGGAAAACTACTACATCAACCTAATCAAATTTACATAGTTTTTTAGGTTCATGTTGTCACCAAATATTGCACCCTATATGATGTTGTTCAGTCCTACTCTAAAATTTTGGAAACATGGTAATACTTCTAGGTATGTATGTTTACCTATAGTAGATGTAGACCTCTAGGTTTAAGGGCTAGCTCCCTCAAATTAACCTAAAGTGATTATCACCTACACTAACTATTTGCTTATGGTAAAAGGGATATAAATATGCATGAAATGAAACTAATCTAAGGAGATTATACACCATAAGGATTTACACAAGACCATCATACTTATTTCACTAAGAAATGATACCTATAAACTAGCTTCCAAGTCTTAAGATGTTATAACATAAGTGTTTCAATATAGAGGTGATATGCATGAAAAAAATCAAGGTAAGTATATCTAAGATTAGATTATTTTATGTAAGGACACTTGAAGGGAGTCTAACACACTAGATACACTCTATATGACCTATTATAATGAGAACTTACTTGATTAAACATAAAAGGATAAAGAGAAGAAAGGATAGAAATTATAACGAGACCTCACCATTCATCACTTCACACACTTAAACAAAATTTTCATAAACTCAAAACAATATTTTATTTATTGCTCAAAGGTAAATTATAACATCAAACCAATAAATCTTTGTCATACATGGTGTGGAATTATTCTATAAGAGTGATGTACGGACATCAAACAAGTTCAAAAAGTCAAGTATGTTTTATCATAGTAAGGTATTTAAAGTCCAATAGGGACCTTATAAAGGTGATATAAGTCATTATATATAATTATTATGGGTGTTATTGGTCGTGGGAGAGTTTATTGCCAAAACCCCAATTTGAATATTTGAATTATGCTTTGAGTGTTTAGGGGCCTTTTAGTGTAGTTGTCAAAACATGTCAAGTTAGTAAGTGTTAGTATAAGGTCATGTATGGACCTAGGTGGGTTTAGGATGTTGATTTACATACATTTCTAATGAAATGTGGAAAAAACCAAGAAACATTGAATGTAAATCCCCTTTTGAAAGTAGCTATTAAAAGTAGTTATTCATATGTAAGGTAGTTTCTTGTGTGTAATGAGTTTTGCACTAAATGATATAGTTATTATCATAGAGGGAAGGTATATAGGAAGTTATAATGTCAGTAGTTGATTATAATTATTTGAGGAAAGGTAGGGGTACATAATAACAGTGAAAAGGAGATAAAACAAAACCTCTGTGTTTTACTCTAAGGTAGAGTTTTGGTGTATATACAAAGAAATCAATGACAGTAGTATGTTTTGACATATATATGATTATGTACTTTATTTTGGATTTTTTTTTTTGTTTTATATGATTTTTTTAAAGTATTTAATCCTTGAAAGGACATTTTATAGCTAGAAATTTGTAAGAACTATGTTTAAAAGGACTATCATGCGAATCATGAAGAGGTTTGTGGAAAGGAATTTGTAAGTATGTTATTCATAATGAATTATTTGTATTAATTGAGAGGGTTAAGAGTTTAAAATGGATAAATTTTCAAGAATCATTAAGAACATGTCTTTTTGGACATATAAATACAAACAAACTTTGTTGACTATGTGAATATTAGTGTTTCACTAAGAGGATTGAGAAATTATAAGAATACACAATAAAATAAGTTTTTGACACTTTTAATGTTGTTTTTAAGTTGTTTATTGGATTCTAATTTCTCCCAATGCCTTGTTTTTTAATTTTTTCATATGATTTGGCGTAAAAGTAAATGCAGTCATATAGAACTAGCAAGTCTATAACTAGTCAAGCACAAACATTGAAAAAAGGCATAGTATAAGGGTTACATTAGACATATGGTGAATATAAGAGGAGTATTATAATTTTATATATTTTATACAAGTTTCACAGTGTTATGAAAATCACTATATAAGCTAAAAACTTCTAACAGACTCTCTTAGGTCTATATAAGATAATATAAACCCTAGTTTAGGTCAGAGAGACAAAAAATAGGATATCTAGAGATTGAACTATCAAACATTGATGAAAGTTGGTAGTTTAATATTTTTCAAGGTTTTATAAGTGAATAATATGGTTCTATATATTTATAGACACTATTCATTTATTAAATGGTGATTGAGTTACAAATAGGGCTAAACAAGCCTATTGCAGGGCTAATTACAAAGATTAGAGGCTAGAAATAGTATCTATCACATAAAATAGTCAATTAAACTTTGTGAAGAGGTATTAATTGTTATAAGTTACTTGAATATGAGTTTATTATCTTAATATGTGAAGGTACTTGTTTGTATAAGAAAAAATAAAGAGAAAAAAGGCCACTAGTTTTTTGAGGGCTTGGTAAGCCATAAAAAGGATTAAAGTTAGAAGGGGGTGTGAAGTAAGTTTAGAAAAGTTTTTTAATCATAAAAAATGATAGTAAAATTTAATATTGACTATATAATACCTAGGGAAATAATCTATGTTTTCAAGAAGAAGCCAATAGTCTAATGAGAGACTAGTATATGACATGAATAAATAAGAGAGAGGTATTTAGAGATTCTCATTATAGGTAGAAAGACTTCAAGAAGTTATGTGAATAATCCAAGATTATAGAAGGATTATTAGTCTTTGAGAGAGTTTGTAGAGGAGGATAGACTAGGGTCTATTGATGTATAAGAATTTGATGTTTGTAGGTATCAGAGCTTAGATACAATGAAGTATGCAAGAAGGCCATGTATCATTTGGTATCAAATCTAAATGATTCACTAGGTATTAGTGAAGGACAAACATATAAAAAATGTACATGTTTTATTTTACTTTCATTTGATGTTTTATATTTTTTCATGCAAAGTGATGAGTTGTACATGAGAGATAAGAATGTGGTAGGCAACCCTAAGCCAATGAAGGCTTCTTGAGAAGAGAGAGTTTTTGGGAAGCTCAAGGGAGAATGAGATCAGAGGTGAGATTGAGGAGATATAGGAGTCTTAGTAAAAATACAAGAGAGGAAAATACCCAATTGAGGTCAAGAGAGATTGAGAGAGACCAAGTGCATGGTAATGATGTGGTAAGTGGGAGAAGACTTGTTAGAAAGAAGAATAGGTCTGATGAGACCAAGAGGCTAAGAGACATATTAGATGAGATAAGGAAGGAGAGATAAAAGAGGAAATAGGTCAAATTTTAAAGAATATTCAAAAAGAAAATAATAAAATAGAGATGGAGAAATGTATGGTAGAGATGAGGTAGAAAATAGATGATTTATTTACCATAGCAGAGCACATGAGAGAAAGTGAGTACCCATGTTGTGGATGGGTGTTGAAAAAGAATACACTTAAGTGGAAAATCAAGAAATATATAAATAGAAGGTAGCTAAAATAAATGAGATAAGACAGAAGGTATAAAAGTTTGCTATGTAATCAACTCAAGAAGGAGATGCAAATGTTTTGGTTGATTAGTAGTGAGTAGCATAGTGATGAATATAAATAGTGCCTTGAGGAAGATTTGAGTGAAAAAAAAGATGAAATTTTCATCTATCTATTTGGTGGACATGAAAAAGAGGAATAAGATCAGCTTGAGGGCCTCATTGAAGGTTAGAAAGTGATATGTAATTTATTAAATAAGGTAAGCAATCTAAATATCAGTTTGTGTATAACATCCAAGAGTAAATAGAGACATAATTGATAGCCTTGGAGTAATATTTGCATGGTGAAGTGGTGGAAAATGAAGAGAAAGTATAGATTGCATTAGATGAGAACCTTATGGATAAAGACAAAGAATGTAAAGAGAGAGAAATGTTTATACCAAAGAAGCATGTTGAAGTAGCAAGTTAGGACATTGCTTTTTATTTTTCTGTAAGCATGAATACCATGTTAGGAGAAGGTGAAAGTATAGGTCCAGTAAAAATATATTGGGGCATCTATAACCCATATGTCAAAAGTATAGAATCAATAGGGAGTGTACATGAAGTGAAAGTTGATGTAAGCAAATGGTGGAATAAAGAAGGTAGAATTATCTATGATAGAGACAATAAAGCAAAAAAATAAGAGGATCAATTAAGTCATGAAAGAGTAGGAGCATCATTAGATGTTCCTAAAGAGAAGAATCAGAAAACACTAAAGAAGCAAACAACAATTCTTTGAAGTTTCATTCTTTCTTGCCCTGGGAGTATGATGTATGGGCATCAATCAAGTACATCAAGTAGTGTATTTTATCTTATTCTGGTCTTTGAATTCCAATAGGGACCTTATAAACGTGATATAATTCATTATATATCATTTTGGTGGGTGTTATTGGCCATCAAAGAGTTGCCTACCAAAACCCCAATTTGAATATTTAAATTCTGCTTTGAGTGTTTAGGGGTCTTTTAGTGTAGTTTTCAAAACATTTCAAGTAGTAAGTGTTAGTATAGGGTCACTTATGTACATATGTGGGTTTATTATTTTTAGTTATGTACATGTCTAAAAAAGGGTGAAAAAACCAAGAAACATTGAATGCAAATCCCCTTTTTAGAGTAGTTGTCAAAAGTAGTTATTCATGTGTAAGGTAGTTTCTTGTGTGCAATGAGTTTTATCCTAAATGATATATTTCATCTCATATAAGGAAGCTAGATATGAATTTTTGAGGTTATTATTTGGTTATAAGTATTTGATGAAAGGAAAGGGTATAAAATAAGGGTGAAAAGGAGAGAAAATAAAACCTCTATGTTGTGCTCAAGGGCATAGTTTTGGTGTATATACAAAGAAATCAATAAAAGTAGTATGTTTTGACATATATATGATTATGTAATTTATTTTGAGATTTTAGTTTATTTTTTAAAGTCTCAAATCCTTGAAAGGACATTATGTAGCTAGATAATTGTAATAACTATGTTTAAAAGGACTATTATAGGTATCCTGAAGAGGTTTGTGGAAAGGAATATGTAAGTATGTTCTACATAAATAACTATTTGTATGAATTTAGAGGGTGAATAATTTAAAAGGAATAAATTTTAAATAATCATTAATAACATGTCCTATTGTAAAGATAAATTGCACACAAACCCTATTGATTGTGTGCATATTGGTGTTTCACTAAGAGGGCTGAGCAATGCCAAGAATACACAATAAAATGTGTTTTTGACACTTATAGTGTTGTTTATAATTTTTTATTATATTAATAAATTTTATTGGTGCCTTTTTTTAAATATTTTAATACCATTTGGTGTATAAGTAAACGTAGTCTTGTAAAACTAGCAAGTGTATAACCAATCAAACATAAACCTTGATAAAAAGGGATAGTAGAACAGTTATATTTGAAATCTAGTGCATGGAGGAGTATTGGACTTAAAGAAATTCTATACAAGTTTTAAATTTTTATGAAAATAATTATATAATCTTAAATATTCCAATAGACCCTCTCGAGTCTATGTAAGATAGTGTAAACCCTAGTTTAGTATAAAGAGAAAAAATAAGATATCTAGATATTGAACTATCAAAAGTTTATGAAAGTTGATAGTCTACTAGTTTTAAAGGTTTTATAAGTAAATAATATGGTTTTATATAGGTACAAACACTATCCATAGAGTAAATGGTGACTAATTTATAAAGAGGGCTAAATAGACCTAATGCAGGACTAATTACAAAGATTAGAGGCTAGAAATGGTATCTATTAGATGAACTAGTCAATGAACATTTGTGAAGAGGTAGTAATGGTTAGAGGTTATTTTAATATGAATTTATTTTATCAATATGTGAAGCTACCAGTTCATACAAGCATAAAAATAGAGAAAAAGGCTATTAGGTTTTTGAGGGCTTGGTAAGCCATGAAGAGGATTAAAGTTGTAAAGGAGTGTGAAGTAAGTTTAGACAAGTTTTTTAAGCATAAAAGACCTAGGGAAACAATCCAAGTGTTTTCAATAAGAATCCACTAGTATAGTGAGAGACTAGTGTATGACATGAATAAATAAGAAAGAGGTATTCAAAGATTCTCATTTTAGGTAGAAAGACTTTAGAAACCTATATGAATAAACCAAGAGGTTATAAGGATGCTTAATTAGTGAGACATTTATCAAATAAGAATACTCTAAGGTTTATTTATGATCAATAATTTTGTGTTTGTAGGTATCAGAGCTTGGATATAGTAGAGTATGAAAGATAACTCTACATCAATGAGCCAAAATGACTAGTACTTATAGAATGTGAGAGAGGAGAGAGAAAATGGAAGTTCAAGAGTCATTATAACGTGTGTCAAACTAAGATAAATAGTTAAATATATAGAGGAATGAAGTATAATATATACCATTCAAGGTATACTTGAATAAATGTCCCTCAAGGGTATGAAACTCCTTACATGTGGCATATGACTCTTTAATTGCTTGCCTAGAAACTACCTTTATCATTTTTCCTTTTATAAGTGCTCTAGAGCAAACTAGGAATAGATGAGATCATTGAAATATGAGGGAAGATTTATAAACATGATCTAACATGCATTTGATGTGTCCCTAATCATCAATATTCTTATGTCTAAGTGTTCTCACTACCTACAATCTTAGTCACTCTTATTTTACTCACCCTTCACACTTGGCACTAAGATGTTCTTTAGTTTCCAATATAATCTATACATGGGAATTTTTGACACCTATAAATATCCTTCATGCCCTTATATCCATCATGAAAACCTTGAAAGACCTCCCAATTAGAGTTTTCATCTTATCACTTGGTGATCACCCCTTGTTCACTATGCCAATTTGGAATGGCTAAGATGAAGGTACTAGCAGAGACACTTATGAGCTTATTTAATGCAATAAATAAACATTAGTGGTTATATTAGGTCCTATTATTATTCCAAAAGTGAATTTCATCTTTTTAAACCTTTATGTTCATGATAAACACATAAAATTATCAATAAAACTCGTTTAACACTATGTTCTTACAAGTATGGTTGAAGCCAAATTGAATGGAATTAGACCTAGGGAGTATTATAAAATTTATAATCATATTCCAAGTCATTCAATCCCTCCTGGATGCCTTTCCTTCTTCATCTTTCTAATCAGGTTTTGAGCAAGGGTTTTAGAGGGATTTTGGTGGTTTTGACCTCTAAGGATTGTTCATAAAGTTATGACATTGGAACCCTAAGAAAATTTGATTAATTGTTTTAGGACCCTCTTTAATACCTCCTAGCTCTTCCAGTTCCCATGCTATGTGTATGTCAAATTAAAATCTTCCAAACATGCCTTTTTGAGCTTCTCTCTTCATTCTGCATACCCTATGAGGTTTTAAAGCTTATAAATGGATTATTTATGGTATATTCTATATAAAATGGTTGTATCACACCTTATATCTCATGATTAACATGTTAAAATGTTTTAGAATGCTCACTTGGTTTTAGAAGCAATATTAGACTTTTTTTAGCTAGTAGGCCTAGTTAAGACCTGTTATGCTTAGTTTGCATATGATCACTCACCATCACTTTTGAGTATTTTTTATGACTATGATGAGTATCTTATGTCTATTCATTCTTTAAATATCTCCCTACACCCTCTTTAAAATTTTCAACACCTTTCAAGTCATTCTTTGAACCTTATTTGTTAAACCTGTAGGGTTTTAACAATCTAGGAGTGCACTTTATCTAAGATAGAATATAGGGTACTTACCCTATTGAATTAATAAATAAAATCATATGATAGGATTAGAAAAATTATGGGGGATATATTCACCAAATTATAGGTTTGGATCACATCATTTTCTACTTCAAATATTCAAAACACTCAAGGTGAATGTTTGGGATTTTCATTGACTATGTAGGGTTTATGAGTATGACTATAAGTTACATGTGGAACCTATCCATACTATATTTCTATTTGATATGCATAAATAATTATACATAAACATTAATAGAGTGATTTCACATATGTTATCACTCAAAACTTCACTTAATCCTTCATTACATACCTTGCACTTGACTAGACAAGATTGCCAAACTCTATTTTCTTTCTTAGAAAGTGATACTTGTAGATTTTTAATACATGGTTAGACCTTAATTCATTACCTATAGATATTCTTGAGGTCCTCAAGGATCTCCTCAAAATTTAATTTTTTCATAACATGCTTTAGATTATACCATTATCAAGACTATTTATGGTTTAGATCACTATCATGCCATAATCAACTATAATTGACTATCCTTAGAGTAAAAAGGGGCCTTTAAATGCATATCAACCCTTGAAATTTGTTCTAAACCTCATAAAATTAATTTAAGGTCTTAAAACCAACTAAAAATGGAAATTATTTGTGTTTTTAGGCCTAATATCAATAAGGTTCAGTTCATGAATTTGTGAATCCCTATAGTCAGGCTATAGGTGACTTTTCTGAGCAAGGGTACATCTATAGGTGTGTATATAAGTCAAAAACCTTTTACTCCAACACTATTTGATGTTACTTATATTGTTAGTTATCTTATCACCTTAATGAATGAATTTTTCATGGAGAGATGTCTCTAAGCTACCACCTTAGACCATGATACCATTTGAATTTCTAAATACTATAGAGAACATTGAAAACATGTATTGAAGAACTACCTATAATGGAGGCCTCTTAACATCATGATCCTTTGGTCAAATACTAAATCCCATTATCAAGGAACTTCCATTATATAAGGGATACATTATGAAAACATTAAAAATCATATATACCTTCTATCACCTCATTATATGATAGTGCCAAAAGTTGTCAGGGCCCTATTTTGGAACTTTTAAGGAAACTCGTCCATAAAACTCCCTCCACTTGAAAATACAACTCCTTATTTCTACCTACCATTGTATGGTTTCAAAAATTATTTTAATGACATTTTAAAACTCCATAAACTTCATGAAGATCTAAAATCATGTTCAATATCCTCTATATAACACTTTCAAGTCTTTGTGAGAGACTTATAGGTGGACATTTCAGTATACAGAGTAGTGAATGTGAATATGGGATATATGCATGGAAATGGCCTTATAGTTCATCTTGGAAATTATAAACCTCATCAAATGAGTCCTTTTAACCATAAGGAACTTGAAACCATACAATTGATTTATTTCAACGTGGTTGACCTTCTTGAGGACACCTGTAGGTATGCATTAATGTTATAGTCCTATGTTAAGGACTAAATTGGTCATCACAGTCCATCATTTATCATTTAAAATGCCTATATTATTTTATAATTCTCAAATAATTCATTTAATACATTTAAAATATTAAATAAATGTTCATGAACATGATTAGAGCTTCACATACTGTGACTATAAGTGAATATAAGTAGAGACTTGATTATGTATCACATTCTTGACTGCAACATTCATGATTCTAGATTATGAGATTGAGATTATAAGGATATAGGATCAAAAATACATTTGAGACATGAAAAATTATGTATCAATCTCATCTAAAATCATTACAAGAAACAAGACCTCTGTAATTGGTGGAACATGCCTACAACTAGGCAATGGTGATCTTATCTTGTAATCTGGTCTATTTATCTCATCTAGTCACCTCCAAACATGAAACCAAAGATATAAAACATGATATAAGTAATTACACACCATATATAAACAAATTCATCCATTTATTTGTATGGACTAGCTCAAATAAGAAGAAAATATATATGGTGTGGGAATTAACAAGTAGAATGGAATAGTCAACTTCTTAAGAATGGTTCATAAATAATAGGAAACAATTATTTAAAATATTTATATGAAAATTAATTATACCAAGTTTTCTATCCACCACCAAGATAATTTTCCCTGGAACCTCTCCTATTGGCCATACCATCAGAAGACATGTTGACCAGTTTTGTATGCCTAGTAGAGCGATGGAGAAGAGAAATGGTTTTGTTCCATTTTTAGTACTTCCAAAGCTAATAAATCATGTAAATGGATTAAAGTAATATTAATTTTCACTTCATTATGTTTCCACATGTTCCATATTTCCACATAAGTCATATAACTTCTAAAACTCCTTTTCTTTCAAATATTTTACTGATTTCACTTAACACCTACAAGTTTTTTATTTAGTACTAACAAGGACTAATAGGTTATGAAATATTGGATATTTAAAGGAATATTATAACACTTTAACACCTTTTAAAATAATACCACATTTATTTATGACCCAAATATGACCCGTAAATGACATAGAATGACTTAGGACTAAATGTGGCCATGACCAAGGCTAATAACACATTAAATGACATCAAATTGACCTTGACATACCCTATAACATGATAATAGACACCTATATCATGTTTTATAATATAGGGGGTTGACATATTTTGACTTATGGTCAAAATAATCAATAGTTCACTCTAACTAGATATGTAATTTCTTTTTGTCAAATTTTAATTATTTTCATTTTCCCACTATTTTTTAAAATTTAAATTGTAGTATTATTTTTACCCATTTTTTAGTAATATAAAAATTTAAATTTACACTCAAATAATTTGACCAACTCAACTTAGTTCTATATCTATTTTATTTCTATAAAACTAATTTAACTCACTCGACTTGTTCCTTTTAGACTATCTTTTAGTAGATTGAGCCAATCAGCTCAATTTTGTTCTATTCTATTTGTTAAACTAAGTCAACCAAGTTGACTTTGTTGTATTTATTTTCATCCTACTTCAATGAAATTAAATTAATATACTTTTATATTAATTAAAAAAACTTTACTTTTCATTTGGTTACCTATTTATATACTTTCCAAAAACTATAAATTAGCTTTCAAAACTTTGATTTTTGCTCTTATTTTTCACTTTGTTTGGTTTTCCCTAGAAACTACAACCCAGTATTTTTTTAAATACATATATATTATCATGAATTTATATTGTATACTCTATTTAAATTCCCTATGTATCATTTAAAAATATCATGGGATGAGAATATTTCCCCAATATTCATAACCATAGTACAAATATAAACATGATCTTTAATTTCTACCTACCTCACAATATTTTAGAAATGCCTAGGATTTCCCTATTTATTGAAACTTAGTAATACATACATCCATTTGTTTGTCTGGTGAATTTGTTATCAGTTATCACTAATAATTCACTTCCATATTACCCTTGAAACTATGTTTAGTGGGCTATGGGAATGATACTTTCTTCATAGTCAGTGCTTTGAAATATTAGGCTGACACTATCCAATAGATAAGAAAGTATCTTTGAAAGCCTACACTTTCAATAAAAACCTTTATTATAACTTAATGTAATTATTTTCAAATAATTAATTATCTTCTAAATTTACTTATTACTTATTATTATTTTTAATTCTATGTTATATTGCAAACTTGTACTATCTAGCATTGATACAAAGTTTGTGTTGTGTGCTACAACTAGATCGACCGACTCAACCTAGTTACCTGTGTGTTTAGTTATATTTTATGTAACTAAAACTAAATCATCCATATTTATACCATTTTAAACTTTTCCTATATTAAAAAACATGGTCAACCAAATTGACCTAGTCTTTTAGATTGCTCTATTTTCCTTCCTATAAAACTAGGTTGACCTGCTTAACCCAATCTTTTATAGCCTATTTTATTTTCATTCCTACATAACTAAGTCAACATGCTCAATCAAGTCATTTATAGACTATAATATTTTCCATCCTATAGGACTAATTTGAACTGCTCGACTCAATATTTTACACACTTTTCTATTTTCCTTCTTGTAAAATTAGGTTGGCCTACCCAACCTAGTATTTTATAGATTATTTTTTTCCTTATAGAACTAATTAGATGATATTGACACCATATAATATATATTATTTTTTTTTTAAGTTTTTAACTTAGTAAATTCAACATGCAACATTTATTTGATAACACTATAAAATAAAATCAAACTAACAAGATGAGTTTCACTAGTCCTAATAAAATTCCTAAAACACATTTTACAGTGACTAACCTAGATCAAATAAATATCTATGTTACCAATAGAACTACCAACTATGGGACTCTTCCCTATTTCATAGCTCTTAAACCTTTATTCATTAAAATGGTATAAGATGAAAGTGACCTTTAATACATGACAAAAATGATCCTATTCATCAATGAAAATCCTCAACATAGAGGTCAGTATCCTATATTCATCTATGACCTAATGATGGGACCTCATATTGGATAACCCCATTCACCTTCACCTAATTTTTCCATAGGATTTAGGGCAAGTCATTTCATGACTTCTACCACACCTTTAACCTCTATCATGTCTCCCTCTTATACTATGAAATCATCCTCCATGTCTATTTTCACCTCCATACCATGTATTTTTACAAACATTACTGATTTAAGTTTTAGTGGGGCTACTAAAAACACCCACACTAATACACAATTTTATACAGCTCATAGTACATCTACTACTACTACTATTTATTCTCATGCTACTAGTGCATTCAAACTCTTAATACCTTGCATAATAATAATGCATCCAATATTGTTTATACTAGTCAAAATACCATTCAAACTAATCATTTACTATTGTAAACTCTTAATCAAATGGATACCTTTTAGACTAATAATTCCAACCAAACTATGCAAATACAAAACCAATTATTGCATTTCTAAAACCAACCTCAACATACTCAATGGGGAATGAAAAATAATGATGCACCCTAGATGCATTTCATAACCTTATACCATAACCCCCACTTATTAAAAAAAAATTAAACACTTATAAAATGAACCTTTTGTTCCTCAAATTACAAAAATTGACAGAGGAAGTATACTCCCCATAATCACTTATAATGGATCCATGGATCTAGGTTTGCATTTGAAAACCTTTAGAAATCTATATAGATATTTGATAAATACTAATACCTTTACTAGAACTATACTCTTCTCTAAAACATTTTTCAATTGATTCTTTAGATTGGTATAACCATTGTAAAACTCATTCTATCACTAACTTAGATTACTTAGTCACTGCATTGGTCCAATACTTTTAAACTAGTTGTTAGAGTGGGTAAGTGGAAATGATATTTAGTATTATTTAATTTTAATTATAATAAATGAAAAAATATATATATGAGGTGTCAACAAGGGGTCAAATATTCATTATAAATGGAAATTCAAAGTATAATGTGATAGGTCATTTGAGAGCCTATATAGGCAATTGTATTAAAAAGAGCAATTTAGACCATTTGTATGAATAGAAAAATATAAGTAATGGTCTCACACTTATCTTACTCTATTTTTATTTGTTTTCATATCATTTATGTCTGGTAGCTTATGATTTTGGGTATTTATTATTTTTATATCTAAATATCTATTTATTTTTATTTTCATTAAGGTTAAAACCAACAATGGTGTGGTTTTTATTCAAAAGCTTTGATATCTAATGTCATGGTCTTTATCTATCATTTTTAAAGTTTTTTCGATGATGAAATATTTGTTTAAATGGATGTTATCATCATCATTAAATGTAGAATTTGAGCTAATACAAAACATATTTTAAGCTTTGTATGTGAGAGTTTGGTACATCTTTTCATTTTTAAGTGTTTTATTCTATGGCAAAAACAACCTTACCAATCTATTTTAGATTTCTTTGTTCAATATGAATGAGCCCAATGTCATCCTTTTCCATGGATATTTTGATTTGTACTAGGTCATTTACACTTAAATATTCCATAATGGTGGTCATTTTATGCCACACAATATCATAATAGTCTTTTGTGCTTTGCATTGATACATGGCTACAAGATTTAATGATGATTTAGATCTCATTTCAACCCAATTGGTAGACATCTCAATAGTAGTAGTCAAATCACATGCAAACAATTTTAATCAAGAGAAAAGTTAGAGGAGATAATTCCACATCATCCAAGGAGTTGAAGACCTAATTAGACTATGAATGTTGCACTCAAAGGAAGTAAAAATTAAGAATCTAGATGGAATAAATGTTGTATACTAGAATTATAATACATGGTAGTAGCTTTACCATAGCCTAGATGAAAGGAAACTCTTTCCTCTAAAATATTATAATTTTCATGGAATGTGAGACCAGTATGGAAGTATATCATCAAGTTTAGTTTTTAGTCAAATTTATACATTATTGAGATCTTCTAACCTGATAAACTTTACCAATGGCTCTTCTAACAATGATTATTTTAGAACTGCTCCTGATTCTGATGGTTTAAACCATAGCTATATGGATAGACAACCTTATAATGAGGGTGTACTTATGTCTGATGAGGAGAAAAATGATTATTTCATTGAATTTTCTCATAAGATTCAAACCCAAGTAGAGAATTTGAATAAATCCATGGAATTTTTTATAAGAATGTATCACAATCATTTGACAAGATGTCGAAACAAAACTTTATGATTGCTAGAATGTAGGAGGGTAGTCTGATGCTAGATATGAATAGTTTATTTTGGGATTGTAGTATACTATGACTGGTGGATGAATTTAGGTTGTACAATACAATAATATGCATGCATGAAGAGGTAGATTGGGTAATTCCCATGGTGGTGCAACCAAATAAAATTGGTGAGATATGGGTTTGTGGGGATTACCACATACTCAATGATGCCTACATGAATGATATTATTACAATATCATTCACATATGAAATCCTTAAATTAATCATAGGTCATGAAGTGTAATATTTTACATATGGATTCAGTGGATACCACTATATTACAATAACAATAGAAGATTAATACAAAACTACATTTACAACTGAATGGCCTTCATTTGCATATAAGTTAATGCCTTTTGGATTTAAGAATACACCCAAAGTCTTTCCTAGATCCATAATAACTGCATTGAAATATTTTATTCATAGTTTTAAAGAAGTGTATTTGGATTATTGCTTTATTTTACATTGGTTTAAACAATGTCTATTGAAGTTGTGACTCATGCTAGAATGCTATCAAACATTGCATATTATTCTAAATCTAAATAAATTATTACTTTTCACACATTTTGGTGTTCTAATGGGCCATGTCATATTTACAAATGGAATTTTATTTGATCCAACTAGGATTTATGTCATCATAATGATGCCATGTCCTACTTATTATCTTATGTGCACACATTTCTCGATCATATGGGATATTACAAGAAGTTTATTAAAGGGTACATGGTGATATATACACCCATGAAAACTTATTATGTAAGGATATAAAATATCAATGGAAAATAAAATGCTAAAAATCATTCATTGAGCTAAAATAAAGTCTCATAATATCACTAATTTTAGTCTTTATTGACTGGAATAAGTAATTCCATGTGCACGTAAATTATTTTGGTACTATAGTAGGAGTTGTGTTAGCACAACTAGGAGAAGGTAGACTAGATCATCATGTAAATTTTATTAGGAGGAAGCTATTGGAAATTTAGAATAATTATAATAATACTAAAGGGAAGGTTTTGTCCATGTTTTTCTCACTTAAAAAGTTTTAGCGCTACTTTTTGGATACACCATTTGAGTTCTTTACAGATCACCAGGCATTGTGATGCTTGGTTAATAATCCCATGTTGGGAAGATGCATATACAAGTTCTTTATTTATTTTAGTAATTTCAATTCTATATTAATTTCAAACTAGGATGTGAAAATCTTGTCCAAGATCACCTTTGCATAATTCATAATGGAGAGAAACTAGGAGAAATTGAAGATAAATCTTTAGATGTACATGCATTTTAAATTTATATAGTTCCTAATAATATGGAATATATTTAAAATTTATTAGATAAAACTTCCCTACACATTATATAAAGTTTGATAAAAATAAAATGGTCACCCAACTTATAACTTATAGCCTCATTAATGGGTTTTTGTACAAACTCAACAAAGATGATGTACTCCATAGAGTATATCTAGAGCATGAATGACCTTAGTTGTTACAAGAAACACATAAAGGGATTGTATGAGGTTATTTTTCAAGTGAATATACTATAAGGAAAATTTTACAAAGTGGACTTTGGTGGACTACATTATTTTAGGATGCACATAAACTTGGCAAGCATTACGATGTATGTCAAAAAATGGGAAAGCCAAATAAAAGACACAAGATGCCTTTGGTTCCAATACTCATAGAGAAACCTTTTGAAAAATGGTGAATCAAATATATGCATCCTATAATTATACTAAAAAAAAATCATGTAAATTATATTATTATTGTAATGGGTAGAATTTGGTGTTACTCTAAGCTATGGTGCAAAAGATGATGATAAATTTTTTTATGAAAACATCATTAAAATATTTGGATGTATAGTTAATTTTATCAATGATATAGGTACACATTTCCTAAATAATAGTATCAACACTGTCACTAAGGATTTTATGATACCACACCATAAGAGCATAACTTATCATCTTTAGGAAAATGGACAGGCTGAAGTATCTAATGAAGTATTATAGAAAATTATCAAAAAAAATTATAGTGTAAAAATGGATGATGGGTAATGTCACATACTTGTAATTTTATGGGCTTATATAACACATTACAAAGGAGATATAGGGTTCACTCATTTTTAGATGGTATATGACCTAGAGGCAGTAATGCCTAAGGAGTATATTATTTCTAGTCTATGCATTACTATGGTTATGATATTAGGGGATAAATATTCACTAAATTCATGGTTTATAGACTTAATCATGATGTAAAAATAGACAAATGACACATTGGATACCACATATTAATAGGTAAATTCAAAAAGCATGGCATGATCACAACTTGCAATATAAGGAATTTTATGTGGAATAAATGGTATTAATTTATGATAACAAAGTTAAGAATTCCCAAGAAAACTCAAAATTAGATGGAAATAACCATATATTATTCATGAAGTATCAAAATAGGGTACTATAGTGGTAAAATATTTATAGGGAATCATATAACCATGATGTATAAATAGTTATAAGCTTAATCCTTACCACCTTTAATGTCTATCAAAAGCTAAAGATTTGAGTGGGTGATTGAGTGGCACCATTTATTTAAGATTTTATTTAATTTTTTTTAGGTTATAATGTTTATATAGTGAATTCATTATAGCGCAACACATAGCAACAATTTGTAGGTAATTTTAATCACAAGGTGTGATCGCACTCCAAAAATAGATCATAGGAGATAATTGGCCATAAATACATCAAGGATATCAATTAAGTTTTAGAAAGAGGGGACAAGATAGGTATGAAAAATGAAATTCCAATGGTCATTTTAGACTGTTAATGATGCAAATTTCAAAATATTACATTGTTTCCAAGGAAAATTGAGTGTTAAATGGATAGGTGGACACATAAACAAATTGGATAGATGAAAAAACAATCAATCAAATAAAATACATATCAAATGGGTAAATAAAATATTTTAAAGCATAAAATGTTGATATTATGGTAGCTAATAGTAAGTGATATTAAGCAGGATATAAACAGTCATGCACAAATAGTCGATGCATTTTAACCAATTTGCAAGAAAAAATTAGATGCAAAAAACTCTATAAGAGTGGGGTATAGATAGCACCAAAACATTAAAAATTATAAATAAAAAGAGAAATATATGATCTACTTATATAATACATTCCTATGAATGGATTTTTAACCAAAGCTTGATCATGCACAATAATCACTCATCATAGAGCACCAATATATCCATGGACAAAAGTTAGTTGTTGATCTTGCTCACAAATTCATATAAAAAAGAGATGGGGATTGGGTTATGTATTCACCAAACTAAGTAAAATGAACCAAATCCCTTTGATTTCATTTACACAACATAAAATACTTTATTTTCCCAAGATTATCAAGGAACTACACAATTAGGACCCCTCATACTTTAACATCCACATTGAGGTTCTAATATAAAAATGTTGATTAAGTTGCCTATGTTTGGGTAACTAGATGAGGTCATGATGACCTTTTTGAGTCTCTACAATCAATGGGTCATTCATTTTTCCCAAGATATCATAGCTTAGATCACTACATAGACAATGGCATGAGTCATGAGCTTTCCAAATCAAGGTAAATACCTCATTAAATAAAAATCTATGGCACCACCAATATATTCTAATGTGTGAGAAAAAGATTACACATGAGTGGGCAATGAAAACCATTTTATTCCATTGAGGATGCTTTAATGTGCTCTCTAGTAAAATTCATCACAAAAAGGTTTTGGCAGACCACCATGCAATCAAAGCAAGTAACAAGAGGGGTAATTGATATTGTGTTATCGAATGATGTAATTATAAGAGGAATTTAATTGGCCTACATTTTTGGTGTATAAGATCACTACCAACATCAAGAAGGTATTTTTAGTAACCACTCAAACATTTCAATATGCATTTTTGGTTTTTTTATTGTGGTTTACATAGTGGAAGTCCCCACTTGGACCAATCAATGTGACTCCATATTTTTAGCCAACTACTACCTTTGAAAACATCATTTCGATGAAAAAAGGGTTATACTCTAAACAATTTGGTTAGTTTAATAAATGGTGTTTGGAAGCCCTATATTTTATTAGAACACAACCTCACATATCGTAAGATGTTATGTAATATTTGGGACAACATGCCTTAATCACCAGGCTGCATAATTTCATTCAAATCAAAATCCATGAGTTTCAATCACCACCTATGACTCCCATGCCATTATTTACTTATATGATAAAATCACATTCTAAAGTATATAGGTAAAAATCCTTAGCTATGAAGTTAATTCTATGATAGAGAGATATGAGAGATGGTTGGATAAAAGAATCCAAAATTTTACTAAATAAGAATAAAAGAGAATTGGAACAACTATGAAGGAGGTTATCTAAGAGAACATTAATAGTGAAATCTATGAAATCATTTGATGTGAGTTTCCTAGATTTTATCCATGTGGTTAGTTGGGCTAGAATACTATTACTTTAGCCCAAGAAAGATATAGATTATAGTCTAGATAAAATAAAAACTAGATAGACTACGTAACCTAGATATAGATTGGTCACAATAAGTAGACTATTAGATGAAGAATATAATTGATATCAATATTACCAAATTCATAGCATAAGGATATGTATTTTTTAAGACTACACAAGATAAGTTCATTCAAGTAATTAGGGCGACATTTTTGCATCAACTACCTATGTTGATAAAAACATTTGTTGTGGAAAAGGTCATGGTGCCTACTTCAGCCAACATTTAGTAGTCACTTTGGGCACCATGGGGGTGTTTGTATGATGAAGTGAATGACAAGAAGTTGAGTAAGAGAAACTTGAACCTGTTCCTAGAAAATGGAAGGTAGAAAGACTTAGAGTGAGAATAAATTTTGGGACTAGAAATGGAAATGCAATAATAGAGAAGGTGGATTAAAGAATGAAACCCATAGGTAACTATGGATAATATTATAATTAAATAATAATTTCCTAGAGATAGAATGATGCAAGAAGAAGATGATAGAGATGAGGAGATTACTAGAAGTAAAGGATGCATAAAACATACATAAGGGACCTATGAAATAGAGGATGTAGATAACAATTATGTAGATATGGAGGTAGAACAATAGGAGGAAAAATGTAGGATAGTAGTAGAATAATTAGAAGGTAGAGGTAGATCATAGTTAATGAAAGGGTTTATATCTATACTAGGATAAGAGATCCTAGGAATAACTTAGATTCAAATGCAAAAATTTGGTAGTTTCAAGTTTAAAGTTAGTATAGTTACAAAATATAATTATTTCACATCCAGAGTATGCATCCCCCCAACCTAATTTATTACTTACTAGAATAAAAAGTGTAGACAAAGAGGTAGATACAAATTGGTTTGATTCCTTTATAAACAATTTTGGAAAGTCAAGTGTATAAATAAAGTAGATAATATATAGAATAAAAATGGGAGTAAAATTCAAGACACCTAAAAAGTCTAGTGCACAATTAATAGTAACTAATTAATAGTTCATAACCAACATTGTACTAGCACATAAAGTTATAGTCACCATTATACAAATACATTTAGTCATGGTTTCTAATGTTAAACAACCATCATAAAAATTATTACCCATATGGCATTGACTATATGAATGTTTAATTCTTTAATGCCCTATGATGGGTCTACAGACTTAGAGAAATACTTAATAGCTCATTCCGTGAAATTAAATGTGAGAGGAATAATAGTAGATAATGTTAAGAAATATGAACTCATAGGGGAATTTTTATGATGACTCTAGAGTTATTTTTTAATATGGATGTAAACATCCTGGACCTTATGCAAGTTAAAAGTTTATTGCTAGTGAAATATTAATTAAAGAAATGCACAAGCCAAACTATTTAGGATTTAAATGAGATTCAATAGACATTAGGAGAATCTATTGTAGAATATGATTAGATATTTTTTGATATTATGAATAGAATTGAATTTTTATTATAAGATAGAGATAAGGTTGTTTGGTTTTTAGAAGGACTGTGACCAAGAATTAGATTTGGCATTATGTAGACTCAATATCTAACTAAAGTTGATGCTCGGTTTGCTACCTTGTGAGTAGAGAAAATACGGGACTATGGGGATGCCCCCATAACTATATCTATGATTGAATTAAAGATAGATGCATTCACAAGAAAAATCAATGAGATGCACAAAAAATACAAACCTAAACTAGGTCTATGGTGCACATATTATAGAAGAAAAGGACATCATAGAAATTATTTTCCTAAGATTAATCATGAATTTTGTGAGATATGTAGAATAGTAGGTCATGCAACTTATAATTTCCATCTTTCATAACACTACATACAAAAATTTCAAGTAATTTTTTTAAAATGCATGAGTCATGATGAAAATAATTATCGAGCATTGAAGGAGTTAAAGGAAAATATTACTAACATTTTCTTCCTAGTTAAAACATAAAAAGTACCAAATATGAAGTAGGAAATTCTAAGACCAGAAGTGGATTTAACCAATGTGATTCATGGTAGTCTAGGATGGATTCCTTCATTAACTCAATATCAAATGCCTTCATCACTGTAGTATCAACCTCAAGTCCTAGAAATCTATAATAATACATCATATTAATATTCTGGTCAATATGCATGTCAGGAATCTAGAACAACAAACATGCTCTGATACCACTTGTTGGGAGGGGAGATGGAAGATAAATCCAAGAACAAACACACCTGTTCTAATTCCACCTCCTAGGATCTTGCTCCTCAGAAAGAGCATAATATGATTACCAAATATAAGCAATTGAATATGCAGAAATAACCAGAAACACAAGTAACTAGAATTCACCAATAGCACAGAATATGAGAGACAATACACTATCTTGTATTAACACTAACAGAAAAGAATACAACAAAGAGCCGCCACACTCTTTCACCTTACAGAGATTCGCCACACCTCAAGTGTTCAGTAATTCTTCTCACACACACTCTCCTACACAAAAACGGTCCCAACAACCAACTCACACACAGAATTGGTGTTCACCTCACCAACCAGTCAGTAATAACCCTGCCGGTACATCAAGCACTCTATAGCACTTCAAGCTGATCTCTCATGAACCTGTAACCTGCAATTCAAAGACCAAACTTACATGTAGATCCCCAATGAGCTTGCAACAACCTGCAACTCACAGATCTTACAACTAGAAGGAACTCTTCCTTTCTATCTCATGCCTTATACAATACATGCCAATGGGTCTATAAATAGATCCCTAACTCAAACAATAACTTAGACTCTTAATTTAGACAATTGTCCTCGCAGCCCAAGACTCTAACTAGTCTCAACATGCAAACTCTTTGTTCACTTAACTAACTGTCCATGAAACGAGCAGTTCTGGAACACACAGGCGACCGACATCGGTCCCTACTTGTCTGGTTCTGCCGACGTCAGCCGACTTCCTGCCGTCGCTGGTGGCCTTCTGCACTGGACTCTGCCGACGTCGGTCCTGATGCCAATGCCGGTTCTTGTAGAACTCAGCAACCATCTGTTCCTCAGTTTGCAAAGGTTGAAGCTTTTAGCTCCACAACCTAACAATGCATAACCATGGACCAACATGAATATTCAACAAAAATAGTCAAATTGGGTCCCAAGTTCCCCTCAACACCATATGGGGGTATGAATCATAACCAACCCAACGAGGAGAGTATGCTAAACAAAAATAATAAGGTTAGGGATACCAATAGAATACAATAGGTTATAGAGGTGGATACAAGGGCATATATCATGGATGATATCAAGGTGGTCGTAATAATGAAAATAGACAAGCCCGACTACCTATGAAGTGTTATCTATGTGGTTCATAACCATTATGATAGGAATTTCTCTACTAACCTCTAAAGACAAGTCTACTATGTATACTGTAGAGTATAAGGTTAGCACCAAATAAAATATTATCTAGTTTTGGACAAATAAAGGAAGGATAAGATAATGTAAAACATAAATATGATCGATGCACAACTAGCTAAAATTTTATTTATGAAAATAGTCACTCAACAAAAAAGAGCCAAGTAATGGTTACCACCTTTAGATATTCCTTGGGATCAAAGAATTAAAAAAGTACACATAAAAAAATATATTGATCTCGATACAAAAAAGAATTTGATGTATCAAGATGTGAAGGTATTGTAAGAGATCCAACAATAACCAATTTCCAAGGGTGATAACATATCTATTGATGCCCAAATGTATGGATAAATTATCAGGATCATGATATAAGAGGGTGTTATGACTAATTTAATAGACCTGATGATGCTACTCAAAACACTATGAGATGAAGATATCTCCTAGAACATCACTAATATCTAACATAATCTTCTAGAGTTCACACAACAAGGTCAATAATAGAATAATAAGGTAGTATGGTATGCTAAACAAAGAAAACCTGGGATGTTGATTCTTGAAAATATATTGAGTTATCTAGATATGATAATTTAAATATAATATTTGATTTTAGGATCATAGACAATATGATTCCATGATTAATTTTGGAAGCCATTAACCAACCAAATTTAAGATATAGTTTAGTTACTCTTAATCTAGTGTATTATGGTTGGGTTGAGCCCATTATAAGGTTAGAGGATGTTAAAATCAAATTGGTTGAGCTCAGCCTATGAGGATATTTTTAAGTCATTGACGTCAAGACAACATATATTAATTATCCTACTTTAATTTTCAATAATTGGACTTATGATGGCCAAATTACCATCAATATTATGCATAACCAACTAGAATCCCATCAAGGGAATAAAATAGTATTCGTACACCTAAATATGTTTGATCAAAAGCCATACATTATCCTAAAAGAGCTAGAGTCCCCTTATGCCTACAAGGATAATAGTTATTTTTAAGTTAGTATAGATGAAAGGCAATATTATTTTTTAATCTATAGAATATCAAGTTAGAAATTCACACACCACAAAGCAAGAGGAGTGGTTGGTATATAAACATGTCATAAAAAAGTCTCTGGTTAGGTAGGCTCATATAGAAGAATGTGTTTCTCTATTATTACACTCTTTGATGAAGTTTGAAGTCAATTTTTTGTATAATATATGTGCCCACAATGATGGATTACATAAAGCCTACTCCTAAGAGTGTTTTACCATGGGAATCAATATCATCCACATGTGGTGACTCAAAAACTCACATGTTGAATTGGGCTCACAAGGATCATGAATTATGGCCTATGTGAATAGTGTTCCCTATCAAATGATAGATAACTCAATATTTTGTGATCAAAGATCTCAATTAATTTATATTGAGGCTCAACACAATGTAATAGAGGTGTATAAATGAGTCAGTTCACCTAGATATGCATTTAAAGGAACTATTGTGACTTGGTGGAATGTCCATAGGAATCCAAAAATTCATTGGGAGGAAGCATGCAAATTATTATGTGTAAGGTTCTAGCTACCATATATTTTCAAATCAGAATGACCTTTCTTATAATAAGGTCAATGTCTAGAATTACATATTCATTAGTGTGTGGATATAAAGATCATATAGGGAATGTAGCTAACATATTGGGTGAACATATTCAACCACACCTTAACACCTTTACCGATGGTATGATATATTAACCAAGGGTGTAGAAAAGAACCCAAGCATTGGACATAGGTTTAACAAGTTTTCATTCAAACCTCTATATTCAAAGATTATAATCCATTGATACATAAGTCTTGCATAAATCAAAATATTTATCTATCATTGATATGTATAATATTTAGAAACTATAGCTAAATAATCATAAAAATAGGAGGTTGTGTAGTATTTGAATGTGGCACTACATAATTATAAAGCTAGCCAACAATAAAAATCTCTTATCAAGCCATGTAATGGAATAAAATATGACCTGATAGAGTCCATTGATAGTGAATAAGATCTTGATATTGAAGGTTTATTTGATCTAGAATTGTAAATTGAATCAAACCAAATTCAAAGTGTAGATCAATTAGAAGAAGAAATACTATACAACATAAACATTCCATAGTGAGATGGTAAGCACATTCTACAATATGTTTTACCTAATGCATCAAGTAAAATATATCAAGGGCCATTGAAAAATATTAAAGGAAACATTGGAATATAATTGGTTCCTAAGCTCATGATGGTAGGAGACTATTGGGAATAAGAGCATATTTTATAGATCTTACAATTTCTAAGGGACTATAAAGATACATTTACAACCAAATTCTTAGAGGTAAAAGGCATATATCCATCTTTAGGAGAAATCAATATAGAACTGAAAGATTGTACTTGACCCATTAACAAATAACCATATAAATTAAATCATAACATGAAAATAAAGGTAAAAGATGAGTTGGATTGAATAAAATAAGATAAAATCATATAAACAATAGAAAAGGTAGATTGGGTAAGTTCCATGGTGGTGCAACCAAAGAAAACTAGTGAGATATGGGTTTGTGGGGATTAATGTGCACTCAATGATGTCTACGTAAATAATCCTTTTCCAATACTATCCATATATGAATTCCTTGAACCAGTCATAGGGCATAAAGTGTACTCATTATAGATGGATTTAGTGGATACCACCATATTTTGATCATAGAAGAAGATCAAGAAAAAATACATTTGTAATTGAATGGGGTTCTTTGAATATAAGGAATGTTTTTTGTATTAGAGAATGCACCTATAGTATTTACTAGAGATATAGGAACTATGTTCAAATAATTTATTCATGATTTTATAAAAGTGTATTTGGATGATTGGGTTATTTTATATTTAATTAAATAATTTTTGAAGCTATTCTCATGCTAGAAATGTGTTTAGTCAAGCATTTAGCATTGCTCTAAATCTAAATAAAATGCTTATTTTTGACACCTTTTGGTGTTCTAATGGGCCATATCATATGCAAAAATGATTTTTAGTTTGATCCATATAATATTTTTGTCATCACATGGATGGATTCTATTAATTCTAGTGAAGTTTGCACATTTATTATTCATATGGGATATTACAGGAAGTTTATTAAAGGGTACATAGCTATATCTACACCCATGGAAAAAACTAGTACACAAATATTTAAAATTTTAATGGATAAAAAATGTCAAATAACATTCGATGATCTAAATCAAGGATGTAAAAACATCAATTTTAGTAGTTATTGACTGGAATAAGCCATTCCACGTGTACATAGAAGCTTCTAGTACTAAAATAGAAGTTATCCTAACATAGTCAAGGGAAGGTAGATGAGATCATCCTATAAATTTTACTATTAGGTACTTATCTATAGTTGAGAAGAATTATAATACTAATAAAATGGAGTCTTTTTCTATGGTTTATGAAAATCAAAAAATTTGGCACTACTTGTTGGATACACCTTTTGAGTTATTTACATATCACCAGGCATTGTGATACCTAGTTAGTTAGTACATGTTTGAAGGATGCATATCCAAGTATTATATTTTATTATAGGAATTTCAATTCCATATTAATATCAATCTAGGATATGAAAATTTTAGTCTAAATCACCTTAGCACACTTCATAATGGGGAATAACTAGAAGAACTTGAAGATGAATCCCAAGATTCACATCTATTCTGAAATACTATAATTTTTGATAATATAGAATTTATTAAAACTTTATTAGAGAAATCAATATTCCCTACACATTATATAGATCAATATAAAAATAAAATGGTCACTTGATTTATACATTATAACATATTTGTTTTTTGTATAAACTCAATAGATTTATGTACAGTGAAGAGTAGCTCTAGAGCATGAATGACCTTAGTTGTTATAGGAAGAACATAAAGGGATTGTAAGATACCATTTAATAGGTGAAGCTACTTGAAAATAAATTTTACAAAGTGGGATCTAGTGACATACAATATTTTATGATGTGTAGAGATTCAACGAACACTGCAATGTATCTTAAAGAATGGGAAAACCAAATCAAAGAGACAAGATTACTTTGGTGTCAATGCTCAAAGAGTAAACTTTTGAGCAATGAGGAATCAATTTTTTTGGTTTTAAAAGTCCACTAAGAAAATAAATTCCTGTATGTTATATTATTATTGTGATAGATTATTTCACTAAATGGCTGGAAGATGCAGCTACTCCAATCTTTGATGCAAAATATGCTTCTAAAAATTAATATGAAAATATCATTACAAGATTTGGATGTCTAGTTATGATGATTAGTGACATATGTATTCATTTACTAAATAATACTATGAAGACTCTCACTAATGATTTTATGATATCACACCATAAGATCACAACTTATCATCTATAGGTAAATGGATAGGTTGAAGAATCCAATAAATTATTGGGGAAAATGATCATAAATCTTTATAATGTACAAATGGATGAATGGGAAGATCAAATACCTATGATTCTATGGGCCTATAAAACACATTTAAAAAGAGCTATAGGTTTCACTTCTTTTCAATGGGTATATGACTTAGAGGTAGTAATGCCTATGGAGTATATTATTACTAGTTTGGGCATTTCCATGGTAATGACATTAGGGAATCAAGATTCACTGATAGCATAGTTGATAGACATAATAAGTAAAGAATAAAATAGACAAAGGTCATAATGGATATAACATATTAAAAAGTAGAGTCCAAAATCATGTCATGATTGCAACTTGAAATCTAAATAATTTTACCTAAAACAAATGGTATTATAGACAATCATTTTAGGCAAATTTCATGTTTAAATGAACACTAGAGTGACTTTACAAAAAATTCATGTTAAGCCTAAAAATCACTTGAATGCTCTTATTCATCAATGCACATCACATGTATATTATAAACTATGTTAGTGTATCACTAACTAGGGAAATAAAATGCACTCAATCATCATCTTACTCTAATTCATCTTTGATCAAGTTGTAACCTAGCAAATTGACCTGTTTGACCATGTGTGAGGGACAACTTGTCAAAATTTAGAAATGACAATCAAATTTATCAAGGTTAATTAACTAATTTAACCCAATTAAATGCATAGGTGAAAATCCCATGGCTAATTAATTTTTTAATTCATTTTTTAGAAATTCATAAATGTAAATTGATGACATCATCATGTCATCATCTGTTGGAGTTGTCAAACACTCACAAAATATCAAAAAATATCTAGATTTTTGAGCCATGCTTATTAATTTAAAATATTAATGGCTTGTACCTCCCTAACCTAACCATGGTTAAACTAAACCTAACCACACTTGAGTTAGGGTTAGTTTGGAAGGCTATAAATACAAGGCCTCACCAATTCTTCAAAGAAGTTTTTGTATTTAATGTTACTATGTATAAATTCCTTTAAGGAATATTTCAATACCAAAGTTATAATGTTTAATTTTTGAGAGATAAATAAATCTCATAAGGTTATAATGTAAAAATATTGATAGATTTCTACATCTCTCCAAAGCCAAGACAAACATTACCAAGATGAGAAGGAGAAATGATGGAGGGAGAACCATTGTCAAAGACTTTTTGAGCACATGGATGAGCACATTCATCCATGACTAATATGCAACTCTTGATCTCAAGGAAGGTAAATAATTCTTGTTTTATTTTCCATTATTAGTTACATGTATTGGTCTCTTTCTCATTAAGTGTTTAGGCTTTAGGTGTTTGATTTATTGGTGAGTTTTTATTGATTTTTATCATACTAACACTTGACTAACTCTGCTCATAGATTCCTATCACACATAATAGCACACTCTATAGGACCCACTCACCCCACATGCATAATGGGATCATTTTTGGATCTCATTAGAGATAAAATCATTCATTTTAGACCTTAATTAATTTATTTTATTTAACTTTTTAATGTTTGGATTTTGACTATGGAACTATGAATTCATGACTACAAAAATACAAATTTGGTGGCACAAACTATGAAATTATCATTAAAAACAATGAAATAATCTTGGGAAGTCATGGAATCATCTTGATTTGGTCTCAACTCTATGGAACTATAAAATCAGGGAAGAAATTGATGAAATCATCAAGTAAAACTATGAATTCATCCTACAAGAATCATGACCTTTTACTTTATTTTTGGTTAAATTATGAATTCATTTCATATTTTTGAAATTGTAAATTTGAGTAGTGAAATCAAATATTTAGGCTATGAAATTGTTATTTTTGGTCATGAAATCATTTTCTAACTACAAAATCACCAGAAAATAGCAAAATTGTAACTCTTTATTTTCTACATTTTCTTAGATTTTTTCCCATACTTTCAAAATTAATAAGTTGAATTATGAAATCATTGAATCCAGTTGGAATTTTTTTCTAGAACTAAGAAATCACTCACTATAACTCTATGTTACATTCTATTTTTCTATGTTTTTTTATGCTCGAATAATTTCACTATTCATAATTTACCGTGTAATAGTGAAATCATTCTAGAGAGCTAACATTTGTGTTTTCTTGAGCTATCTTGTAGAATTTCACATTGGATTAATGTACAAATTATAGAGAGGATTACAAATAAAGTTATTCAAGCATTAGTCCATAAATAATGAAACATGCATAAAGAACTAACTAACCAAACATATCTATTCCTATGGGAATTACAAAGGATAGCAATAAACAAATGAAAGAATGCAACACCATGTTACCTTTCCAAATGGATTCACCATACCCATGTGGTTAAAAAACATGTTCTCCCTTGATCAAGAATCCTTGTCTTTGTCAAAAATGGTGTTAACCTCTTCCAATGCCTCAATAACACTCCATAAAACCTAGGCTCGTATTTCCAAACCACTAAACTAGCCTATCAATGAAGCTTGCAAGCAAAATTTATGATCAAATGCAAAACCTTGTGGAAACAATTTAACATTATAACTTTTCAATATTCAAGCTTTTTGAAGGTATTTAAGCATAATAAATTTGCACTAAAATAACTTAAAATTCACATCCATGGCCTCTCTATTTATAGATTTTTGAGATTAGTTAGGATCAACCATGACCATCCATCTCAAGATTGAGATGTGTGGCCATGGATAATAATAATATTTGGAATTAAACTCATAAATATCCTCAATTTAAATAAGCATTAAAGAGGCATGGGAGGCATTAACTAGGCATGGGTGACACATAATCTTGATATTTTATGCACTTATGGATTGGGGGATGCCACCCCATTGATGATGTCACTAGGTGATGTAGATACTCAAAATAAATTTAATATAATAAGATATTCAAAAATATCTATGGAATTATTACTTAAGTTCTTAAATTATATTAATTATCTTAAGTAAGTTTAATCAAGTTAGTGTAATTCTTTGGAAATTGATGCACAATTAATCAAAATGGTCAAAAAGTCATATTATTAGGTCATAATTTGACTGGAGAGGAATTGGAAGGTAATGTTAGATGTTTTGGAGTTGTATTCCCATATCGGATGTTGCCAACACTAAATAACAAAGGTACATGATGTGTACCAATGAATTAGAAGAAAAGAGTAATCTAGAGCACTAAATGGTGAAATGGTCATTTTGACTCAAAATGATCTAATCAAAGTTAGTTATCCCATAAAATGCATTGCCCTATTTAGGGATACTTTGACCTAAACTAGCACTTTTTAGTGACAAGTTCAAACCATTTAGGTCATTTTATGGATTTTGACCTAAAATGTACATTTAAGTGTAATTTATGTAAGATTGACAATTTCAACACAAATGGTGTTAGGAATTAGATGTCTAAATTTTTCTCCTATTTGAGAATGCATAGTGAGACATTAAGGTGAAGCAATTTATTTTCAAAGAAAATACTTGTCAAGAAAAAATTGGAACAGACCCATGATGCCCTCTCGAGAGGACATACTAGGATGGAAGAAAAGGATGGACACTCAAAAAGAGAGAGAAAGTGAGAGATTAACCCATGGAATAAAAATATGTAGAGAGGATATAAAAGAAAGTTAGTAAATAATTAGTCCATAAATAATGAAACATGCATAAATAACTAATTAACCAAGCCTATCTATTCCTATGTGAATTACAAAGGATAAAAAGAAACAAATGAAAGAAATTAGTACCATATTACCTTCCCAAATGGATTCACCATACCCATGTGGCTAAAAAATATGTTCTCCCTTGATCAAGCATCCTTTTATTTGTCAAAAATAGTGGTAAGCTCCTCCAATTCCTTAAGAACACTCCATAAAACCTAGGCTTTTGGTTCCAAATCACTAAACTAGCCTATTAATGAAGCTTGCAAGCAAAATCTATGATCAAATATAAAACCTTGTGGAAAAAATTTAACATTATAAATTTGAAATATTAAATCTTTTTTAAGGTATTTAATCATAACAAATTTTCACCCAAATAGCTTAAAATTCACATCCATGGCCTCTCTATTTATATATTTTTGAGATTGGTCAAGATCAACCATGATCATCCATATCAATATTGAGATGTGTGGCCATAGATAATCCTAATATTTAGAATTAAACTCATAAATATCCTCAAGTTAAATAAGCAATAAAGAGGCATGGGAAGCATTAACTAGGCATGGGTGACCCATAATCCTACTATTTTATGCACTTCTAACTTCATGGATGCCACCCCATAGATGATGTCACTAGGTGATGCAGATATTCAAAATCAATTTCCTATAATGAGATATTAAAAAAGATCTACGGAATTATTACTTAAGATTTTAAATTGTATTAATTATATTGAGTAAGTTTAAACAAGTTTAATGTGATTCTTTGGAAATTGGTGCATAATTAATCAAAATGGTCAGAAAGTCATATTGCTAGGTCATAATTTGATTAGAGAGGAACTAGAAGGTGATGTTAGATATGCTGGAGCTGCATTTCCATTTAGGAAGTTTACAACACCAAATAACAAAGGTGTGTGACATGTACTAATGAATTAGAAGAAAAGAGTGATCTAGAACACTAAATGGAGAAATGGTCATTTTGACTCAAAATGATCTAATCAAAGTTAGCTAGCCCATAGAATTCACTACCCTATTTAGGGATAGTTTGACCTAAACTAGAAATTGTAAGTGACAAGTTTGAACAATTTAGGGTATTTTATGTATTTTGACCTAAAATGTGCATTTGAGTGAAATTTGAGTAAGATTGATAATTTCAACAAAAATAGTGTTAGGAATTGGATGTCTACATTTTACCCCTGTTTGAGAAGGCATAGTGAGACATTCAAGTAAAGAAATGTGTTTTCAAAGAAAAGAGTTTTCAAAAAGAAATTGGAATATACCCATGGTTCCCCCTTAATAGGACATATTAGGATGGAATAAAAAGATGGACTCTCAAAAAGAGAGAGAAAGTGAGAGATTAACCCATGGAATAGATCACATCAAGATGAGCTAATGTTTGCACACATGATTACCATTAATGATAAAAATATAATTATAGGTATAATAGGCCCTAGAGATATGGGAATGAGAGAGATACAATCCATAAATTTAAGGGACACACTATAAACATAGACAAATTGAGAGTACAAGATGCACGCTTACGACATTGATCAATCCTGAGACAAGTTTCACACTAAAATATTTCCATCATGGGCTTTAATGTGGAGAGCTTGGAATTAGAGGAAAAGGGAGAATTTTCTAATTGAGGAAGGGAAGCACTACTAGAATGAGGTCTCCAAAGAGAATATAATAAAAAGTAATCTAGTAGAGTATATTTGATCATGAAAAAATAGTTTTGCCCCAGTAGGGTGAATCTTGATCATTGATAAATAATAAATAATGATTTTGCCCTTGTAGAGCTGATGTGATTTGGATGTTATTCAGATGTTATACCCCAACATGTGAAATTGGAAAGAAAAATAGCTCAAGGATATAATCAAAAAGATAGGATAAAGCGAGTAGGCACAAATGTACATGTGATGGTCTAATGGATTAGAAAGCCATATAATACCAAGCATATGAGAATGCACAAAGTGATTAGAGAGATGAATATAAGAATAGAGATAGCTAATCTGACCTTAATATAAATTTATCACTACCTACATATTTCCATGGACTCATGTTCCAATATGAACTTTGGGTCAATGTAGTTTACCAAAGTTTGGGAGAGAATGGAATGAGGAATGATGAAAAATGACCAAGAATTGGTTAGACTCATAATGTATGCACAAATATGAACATCTAAGCATAGACTTGAGTGCTAAAATTCATGATACCTAGAGTCCTAATTCCATATCATGAGCCTAGATTTTTCAAAGCGTTCTTGAGAATCATTTATTAGAGCTGATGTTGACATTAAGGCGTTGAAACCTGAGCACAAAGTGTTTGCTATGGCAAAATAAATTAGGCATCGTAAGTATGAATAACTTAGAATGACATAAGATTCTAATTATGTTGAGCTAGTTAAAATGTGAATATCTATAACTAAGGATAATGGTAAAAAATGACCAAAACTAGAGTTATAGTGATTTACATTTAAACAAAAAAGAAAAAATAAAGAAAAAGACAAACATAAATGAACCTAACTTGAAATCAAGATATGATATTAAGTAGGAATAAAAAATGTTTAAAAAGAAATTCAAGAATGTCTTAATTACATGAGATGAATATATGAATAATAAAGACTATGTGGACCATCAAGATGTTCTAAAACACAAAAAAGGAAAGCAAAAACAATCAAAGAAACACAAGACCAAGATGAGAAAAGAAGTAATAAGAAGAGAAAAGGATAAGAAATAGAAGAAGAGGTTTGAAAATACAATAAAACACCAAGAGAACTAAAATAAACACACAAAAAAAAAAACTAAGTTAGTGCAATTTAAAGATAAATGTTCATGCATGTGCAGTAGAGGCTTTACTTTCCATGACATAATAACAAAGAACAATGATAATTGTTTACTAATTAAAGAGGATAATGATAGAATAAATGGGGGAAGAGAAGAAAACAAAGGGGCATTGGTTGAGCTGACTCCAGATGTATAAGACAAGTGGATTCTATCTATATAGTTTCATGGATGCATGTTCCAACATGAACATTAGGCCAAATGTAGTTCTCCTAGGAAATGGGATAGGAGAAAAGTGATGATCAGACCAACATGATTAATGTTATAGAAGAAATGGAATATATGATAAACAAATGAGAATGGTCTTGCAAATAACAATATGATGAGATGAGAAATAATGATCTTATAAAATGGCAAGTGTGTGAGAAAAAATTAAATGAACTAGTGTTTTTGTGCTTGTAAAATGTCAAGAGCATTCAAAGTTAATAGTTTCTTAGAAAATGGTGATAGCATGGGATGGTGGAATGGGAATGTACAAATGTATAAAAGCATGAGACAATGTTTTTATTCTTTTTTGGATAATGTTATAATTATTTTGGTAATTTAAAAGTATTTCTAATGTTTTTGGTGTTTTTGGGATAAAATATGCACAAGGTGGGACCATCTAGTCAAGGAGATGCATGTCTTGAGAGTAGAGGTTCCAATAATATAGCTAAGCTGGCTGAAATGGCCCATGCTCACAAATCAACAAGAGTAAGGCTCTTGATAAAATAAAAAAGAGTAGAAAATACTTGAACTAAGAAGATGTGTCTATTCTCTTGTCTAAAAATACATAAGACTATCTTATTTGAACTACTTTGTAGAACTGCTATTGAAGATGTTCATAATGTTCATGAGACATAATCGAGATCATAATTGGTCAAAGGATAAAAAGTGTTCAAGCTTATAATATGTCCTAAACAAGACAAAGAATATACTTCTCAAAGAGAACAATCCATAATGAGATTAAGAATGTGTTTAGAGTGCCAAGGGTTTAAAGCCTTTACTATCGGGATTCATGAAAAGTTTACTAGGGTAGTATAAAATGTGTTCAAGGTAAGATAAAAGGGTCAGATAAAATTATGATAGCACAAGTTGCCCTCAAGTTAGGGGTCTTATAAATAATGATTCAAAATTATTTATGTGTATAACCTCTTAAGGTGTATGATGTTCATGGGCTCTAGAAGTTGTTCACTATTAGGTTTAGCCAGTTGATATGATCTTGATCCATAGTTTGTTGTGACAATATATGGTCCTAACTAATTAGGTTGAAACTCGCCTTTCTTTTTGGGTTCAACATTCATGTTCTTCTATTTCTCTTTCAAAACTAAGTAACCAATCCCAAATTCTCAAGGGAGAATGAATTTTTTGTATCTTCTTTACAATATATTTTGATAGGCTTATAAGTTTTTTAGGGCATCCAAACACTTACCATCAAGAAGCTCTAGTTCATGCATTCGTGAGGCTCTATAGTCTTCATTATATTCAATGTGCTCTAGTGATATTCTTAATGATGGGATCTCAATATTAACCAGGATGATAGCTTTAGTGCCAAAAAAAAGGGAGTATGGAGTAGCTCTAGTTGGGGTATGATGATTGGTTCTATAGGATCAGTGGGTAAGAAAGAGTTGTAAGTGCCAATTATGGATAACATCATTAAAAATCTTCTTTAAAATGGATAGAATGGTTTTATTTGATGCCTCAACTTGTTTGCTACCTTACAGGTTATATGGAGTGGATTTCTTATGCTTCATCTTGAATTTTTCATAAAGATATTTCACATCTTGGTTTACAAAGGATCCACCATTATTAGATATAATATGGGATAGGATGCCATATTGATAAATGATATGGTAATTAATTAATTTCGCTATTTGTTTCTTGGTAACATGAATGAGAGGAATGGCCTCAATCCACTTGGTAAAGTACTTAGTTATAGTCAAAATGTGCTTATGGCCATCTAAAGATGTTGGGTTAATTTTCCCAATGAGATCGAGACCCCATGTTGATAATGGCCATGGTGTTGTAATTAGATACAATGGTAAGGAAGGTGGATATATCGAGTTGTCATGCTACTAATAAGGAACACACTTGTTTACATAGTTACCAACATCTATCTCCATTTTGGCCCAATAATAGCCTATTGTGAGGAGTTTATTTACTAGGACTACACCATTGGTATGGGTTGCACACATTCCTTCATGAACCTCATTTAGTCCTAGCTTGGATTCTCCCAAAGATAAATAATTAAGAATCACTCCATTATATCCTTTATGATAAATCATGTTTCCAAGGAGGATATAATGTGTTAAGTGATGAAGTAATAGTTTTTGTTGGTTATTGTAGAAGTTGGTGGGAAATACATAACTATGGAAATAGTTATAAAAATATTGGTACCATGGTAGCACATATAAGGGACTAGGATCAGCAATGGTGCATATCCTCTCTAAATTTGATAGAATATATGTTGGCTAAAGAATGTTTTCAATTAGGAACTAATACTCTTTAGCACTATCATGCATTTGAATCATGGAATCAATCATTTCCATGGCATAGATAGATCTATTGTTGACTCATAGAACTTGTTCAAACTATAGATATTTAAAATGTGTTTTGAGGTTATCAATAATTTGCTTGTAAGGAGCAAGCTTATCATCTCTTGTTTGATACTAGTCAATTGTCTAATTTATGATTAGATATGAATCTCTATAAACCTTTAATCTTTGAATGCCCCATTATATGGCAAGATGGAGCCTTACAACCAACACCTCATATTTAGCCATATTGTTTGTACACTAAAATTATATATGGAATGCTTTAGGGATAAAATACCCCTATGTGTAGACACCGAAATCGTGTCGACTCCCCTGGTCACTCCCCGTCTTATTCTTCTTCGCTTATTTAACCCTTGTCGATCACTTGTTCCACCAACCTTGACCCTGGCAGCATGTAACAATGAGCAGAGAACTAAAAGCTAGACTCTGTCCTCATTGTGCATCTATCGACGATGGTCTTTACCTGGCTGATGTTGCCGACGTCGGTCACTTATCGGCTGAAGTCGGCAATCCTGTCGACGTCGGTCACCATTCCGTTATCCGTTACCATTCGGTTCCCGATCAGTTTTTCGAAATGGTTATCGAACCATCTCTCGAAACCGTCCCCGGGCCTTAATCTTCCCTCCCCGATCAGTCAATCTGGCTCCCATTTTTCCGACATCTACAGGCTCTCCGATCTCTGAACTTCAGCGTCTAAACTCCAGCGTTCGAACTCCAGCATCCATCAACTCCAGCATCCACCAACTCCAGCATTCATTCTTCCAGCACTGCACAAGAACTTTGACTATCACTTTCATCACAGCGTCTGACAGGTAAGTATCTTCTGTGTTTATTTTCATTTTCTTTCTGATTATTTATTCCCTATTTCTGCCATCCTGAAGCTTCAAACCCCCAGACTCGACCAAAAACCCCGTCCCGACTCTGTCTAAAATCCCTTGTCCCGACCCTGTCAAGACCTTCTGCAACTTGCCCAGACTCTGTCCAAAACCTACCCCGACCGACGCCGGTCACTGCCCCGACCGACGACGGTACTTCAATCGACGTCGGCACCTTTCTAGACCGACGCCAGCACCACAGAGACCGACACCAGCAACTGTGCAGAACAGTGCTGCATATCAGGTACACATTTTATTTTTTGTTATTTATTTCTGTCATTTCATCTTTTTATCTACTTTCATCCAATATTACGCCTTTTATCAGTGGGTTGATATCCTTTTAGGGAGTCTTCGTACTTTCGGGATCGGGCGTTCGCCTAACAACCCACCATATCTTTGACTAACATCTTTCTGTGTTTTAGTCTCTTTTTTGCAGGTGTCATTCCTCCACAGCCAAAGAGGAGAATCTTCCAACGTCTGATTTTGGTGCGCATAACTTTATCAGGTACTTCTAGCCTTGACCATTTTCTTTCAGTTTCTTATTTCTTCTTTGAATGTAGAAAGCAATTTTGCATAGAAACATTCTGGCACGCCCGGTGGGACCCTAGGTCCTCCTTGGGTTCTTTCTTTCTTTCGTTCATTTAGGCGCATTAGGTTTCTTCCTTTTCGCCTCCTTTCGTCTCTTCTTAAACGACATCATAAGCAGAACTAAAATGAACATTTCTTTCTTGCACTTTTAGACTAGCTAAACTCATATTCTTCAACTTTTTCTCCATTCGTCTTCATACGAACAAACATTTTGACTTGGACATTAAAACACTTTGCATTCATTTCTGTTTGCCTGCATCTTTTAGACCACACATAGTAATTAAACCGCATATTGAATTAATCTAGATCACTTCATGTTACACGACCAAACCACCTGCACAAAACAAACATTTTAACTTACCTGAGACAAGGCCCGACTGGGATTTCATCCCCCAGCGGATACCTTACCCGTCCTGGTGACCCTACTTGGATTTCATCACCAAGGGGGAAGCCCACTCCGTTCTCTGGCGGAGTATAATCTCTAGGCGAGGTATATCTTGGCTAAGCGAAACCAGCTAACCACTGGAATCGTGAAGTGAGGGGAGCTTGCTCCTTAGCACCAGGCCACGTACCAGATCCTAACACAGACTTCTTGAGCACCATAACAAAACCCGAAACCTTCCATAGACTGCTTCTTCTAGGACCTGACTCACAAAGCCAATCTTCCTCTACACACATATTCTAAGGCATAAGCCACTGTAATCCTAATAATTTACTTCTAGGGTTTTAGGATCTGCTTGTGTCTTCATCTTTTTGGTTCTTATCTGCTTGTTTGAGCTTGTGAGGACGTTCTTCCTTGCCTTGAATGGTTCTGACTCGTAGCCAAGCCAAGGCTCTAGTCGATCACGCGAGGCATCATCCTCTTCCGTCTAACCTGCCTACAACTAACCCTATAATGGAGTTCAACTCAGAAACTGAAAGAACTCCTACCAGACCATCTCCGACCCAAACGCCTATTATCCCAGAAGGGGACCAAGATTTCGCACGATTCTTGGACCTCAATACCGCAGCCTTGCAATACTATCTCGTGAATAGCCGAATGCGAGACTCCTCGGGCAATCCAATCTATGGAATGCCGACTTCTCTCCTCGAAACTGTAGCCGTATCAACGGCGTCCATAGTCCAACCCTTAGATACCCAGGCTGTTACCTCAAACAATGACCAACCTCTTACCAACCATCCAAGTGTGGCTTCTCCTTCCATCGTTGGGCCCACTTTCACCGGGGTTTCGGCCCCCAATCAATCTCAGCCCACTCAACCACTTTCTACCTCCTTTCAAAACTTGGTCGTCTCCATTCCGCCTACCCTTACTCCTATCAACACTAGGGTGGCTACCCATCCATTGGCCCATGTTACCTCTAGTCAACCTCCCATGACCACATCAAACCTAGCCATGTCTTCTATCCAACCATCCTTAGTCACTTCTTCTGTCCCTACGACTAGTCATCCATACGTTGCGCCCTTATTGGTACAACCGACTACGTCATATACCTCTTCCAGCCTCTTTCAAGCACCTTACAATCTAGGAGGCGCTCCACCCGCCAATCCGTCAGTAGATATTATCAAGATGCTGATGGATAAAATGTCCAACCTAGAGACCTCCGTTACTGGCTCGCGCAATACGCTCTCGTACGAACAAATCTATAACGAGCCCATCCATCCTTCCGTCCCCATCAGACCATATCCCAGCCAATGGGAACTTCCTAATTTTTCTTGTTTCTAGAGCAAGGAAGACCCACAACAACATTGACGGGCATTCAGACATGCCTGTTACCTTATCGCCCACGATGATGCGTTGCTCTTACGCACGTTTCCCATGTCTCTCTCGGGTGCTGCACTTGACTGGTACAGCTCTCTTCCCAGCCATTCCATCCTCACATTCACTCAATTGGCCCAGCTCTTCCTCGATCATTTCTTCATCAACATCACCAAGAAGGTCTCCATCACAGACCTCTATTATATCGCCAGTTTGAGGATGAATCCATTGCTGATTTCGTCGCTCGGTGGAGGGGCCTTATCAATCAACTTTTATTTTCCTTACCCCAGCCTGAGCTTATTAAACTTTTCTCTCAAGCCTGCGCTAAACATATTTCTTCTACCTTGAGGGTTCAAACCTTCTGCACTTTTGACGAAGCCTTCACGATGGCTCGTAAACTTGAGTTACGTGTCGTTGAGGAGAATAAAGTCAAGTTGCAAAGTAAGAATCCCCACTCCAAAACCAATGACCCCTCTTCTAAGCCTTCCTCATCCAATTCTAAATCTAAAGCTTCAGCAAATGTTGTGGTTGTTAGATCTTCCTCTTCTTCGCCTTCAACTAATCAATCTGAACCATCCACGTCTATGAGCGCCACTCGTCAATTTCAGCAGAGATACATACAGCGACAATTTACTCCACTTGGAGAATCATACGCGTCTGTGCTGGAAAAACTCATCAAACAAGGGGCCATCAATCTCCCTCAGATCTAACCTCCACCACAATTTGATCCCTCACACGCCATCCCTGCGTGGTATAGGGAAAATGACTTCTGTAACTACCACCGTGTTAAAGGTCATGACACGGGTAACTGTAAAACCCTTAAAAACATAGTCCAAGACATGCTGGAAAAGGGTGACCTCATCCTCGACAATCCTAATGCCCCTCCTAATCAGGGTATCGATATCTTCAAACAACCATTCCCTAATCATCCACCAACCCAAAACAACGTCCAGACCTTGACTGAAAATACCCATGAACATAATATTCGAACAGTCAATACGGTCTCGCCCCTCATTTCTAACCAACCCCAAGAGGTAAGTTCATCCATCAGTCCATCACATGTGGACAAACCTCTTTCTCAGGCTAGTTCTCCCTCAACTTCTCTCATTTTGGAGGATGCCTCGACCTTACCAGCACCGCTAGTTTCACCATCTTCCTTCTTGCTGCCCATGGAGGACCCAACCTTTCCTACTCCTCGACCACAAGTGGAGGGCACTATCATCCCTGCCCTTTACTCGCTTGAGGACCTTCATTCTCCAGTTTCTTCTCCACCCAGAGAAGAACCTATCTCTCCTTTATCTCCAACCAAACATGAACCTGTTACGACTTCACCATGCTTTAGGCCCAAGACTACTACATCCATCTCACCTTCAGTCCCACAACCATCGACGTCTTCTCAAGAGCCCAAATTTCATCCCGCATCTTTTCAGCCATTTTCTCGACTAGTGGAGAGACTCGAACTTCTCCCTTCTAGGAAAGTGGAACATCAGGGATTGTGGGACCGTCTCACAGCTCTTCAACAAGCCCGGGCCCTCTCATCTCATGCTGTTAATCCTCCCATGGCGGAACCTCCTAAGACTATCAACAAAAATCCAATCTCCACTTCCAAACCGTCTACATCTTCATCAACTTCATCAAAACCAAAACCATCATCTACTCCCCCTAAACCTATCAAATCGCTTGGCGTTCGCCCCCTCTCCACCCTCACTCATCCACAAGTGAAAATGGACTTAACCCAGACTTCAACTAATAGTAATCTTCAACCTAAATCTCAAAAGACTGCCAAACCACAGAGGCGAACGCCTCCTCTTCCTTCACCATTACCCTCCATTTTGGGCCCGCATCCTTCAACCCTAACTAGAGTCCTTCCCGCTCCAACCTTTAATCAAAACCGATTGCCTCCTTTGCTTCCTTTACCGACCACTAGCTTACCTTCTCCCAAAAGGGCGATACCTCTCACGAAGAGTGTACCGTCTCAACCTGTCATCGCACCATCAACCCAAAAGGTGGTACGAAAACCCCCTCCAACTTTGCTCAAGCAAAAGTCACCGACATTGCATACATCGATGAGCACAGATCCTTTAGTGGGTTCATACTCTTTGATCTTGCAATGACTTTTGCAAACTTCTAGCATAACTCTTCCACCCATCAAACCTTTCCAACCTCTCGGGTCTAAACCCTCCTAGTTCGACGACACGAAGATTTGTTTATATCATCGTACACCAGGACATGACACTGAGACTTGCTGTGCCCTCAAGGCTATCATTCGTCGTTATCTGGAGAAAGACACTCTTCTCTTTGAGGACACTTTCGACCGCTCCCTGACTCCTCATAAACCTTCCACCTCTTCAAATCCATCCACATCTCATCAACCAGTTATAACCCCTTCATCATCTTCACCTCCCATCTTTGAAATCAATGCCATTCACATCACCACTAGGTCACAGAAGGACAAGGCAAAAGAAAAAGCCACCATTCCTTGGACCTACCCTTTTGTCAATCCACCTCAACCGCCTAAGCCTAAGATTTCTATCCTTGGCACGCCTCAACCATCCTCTTCTTCTTCTTCTTCTGGACCAATCCATGACTCCATGTTGAAACAGCTTCACCAGACGCCTGTGAAGATGTCCCTCTACAATCTCATCCAAACTTTGCCCCAACATCGTCAGGCCCTCATCCAAGCCCTGCAGGCAGCGGAGGTCCAACCTGAGGACCCCCAACCACTTGCTGCACTTGTCCACTCCTTAGCCCCTATTGCCTCCATAACATTCAGCGATTCTGAGATTCCCATATCCAACACGGAAGATCAGGACGCCGCCCTCTTCATCACTGCCTACATCGATCAAACACGAATTAAATGTGTTATGATTGATGGAGGCGCTAGCATCAACATCATCTCCACCCATGCCTTTGATCAGTTGGCTCTTCCCAAGAATTGCGTCTCCAAAATTGACGCGATCTTGCGCTCTTTTAATGACACTACTGCCACGACCATAGGCACAGTCATCCTTCATATCCGCGTTGGTCCACGCACAGTCCCGGAGCTCTTCTACATCATCGAAGGAGAGTTCCAATACAACATCTTGTTGGGCCAACCTTGGATCCGCGCCATGTCCTGTGTCCCCTCCACCCTGCACCATTGTGTGAAGTTTGAGCATGACGGACAAGTCCACACCATTCCCGCTGACCCTTCACCTTTCAAAACATGCAACACCACCTACTGTCCAAACGATGTCCTCATTCTTATCAAGCCATCAACCTCGGCACCACCTCCATCCACAGAAGCTTCGACTAGTTTGCAACAGGCAGTCGCCCTTACACCTCCCCTTCAAGCGACAACCACAGACCCCATGGAAGACGTTTTCCAAAGACTTTCATTGGGAGAATATCGCTTGCTGGATTTAGACATGTTCCAAACTCTGCAAGAGTATGGACGCCTTCATCATAGCCCCACCTACGACCATCGGATCGGGATGATCATACCTTATGGTCCCCCTCACCTCCGCACCAACCTCGTCTATGGAGGGCTTAATCAAGCTCTTACTGATGGTAATCCTTTTTCTTCACCTCAACCTTTCACATCAGATTTCTCATTTCTTGGCAACCCCACCTTTGCACACACTTACCTTTACAGGTGTGCATGGAAGGGTTTTGGTTTCAGACGCTATGAGCAGGGCTCCCATCAGCCTATCCAACCGCTCAATGATGACGATGCCAAGAAACGGTATGGTCTGGGATATCATGACCCCACTCAAGACCCTGTAGACCTTTATCCTGAACCAATCCTTGACCAATCTCCTCCACACTCGCCTATTTCACCACCTTCACCTACGGAGTCAGTGGTTTCCATTCCTCCTAGTTTTTTTTCCATAAACACCATCCGCCTGGACCCCTTGACTTATCAGCTCAATGGGGTATCCAAATCTCTCCCTCTCATTCTTCCCAGCATGATCGAAGATGAGTCGGCAACCATCCACACTGTTCATTGCATTGACGATGATGCCATTCTTTCTTACATGGGCGCTGATGATTCTTTCAACCAGCACTCCCTCCCTTTTGAGACCCAAGTTATGTTAAATGAATCAACCATTGACATCAACCTTCCTTCTTCTGATGTTCCTCATGTCTTAAAGATTGGCCAATCTTTAGACGTTCAGGAGCAGCTTGACTATACCCATTTCCTCTCCGACCATAGCAAGGCCTTTGCCTGGACTTATAGTGATATGCCTGGCATCGACCCCACCATCGTTACCCATAACATTGTCACCAAACTAGAGGCTAAGCCTGTCAGGCAAAAGCTTCGAAAGATGCATCCTCGCGTTGCCCTCCTTATTAAAGAGGAGCTTCAGCGCCTCCTTTCTGTCTCCTTCATCCAGCCCATCGACTATCCACAGTGGGTCTCTAACATCATCCCAGTCACCAAGGCAACTGGGGGGATTCAGATCTGCACAGACTATCGCGACCTCAACTTAGCCTGTCCCAAAGACGACTTTCCTCTTCCTAACATCGACCAGCTTGTTGATCTTACAGCCGGCCATGAGATGTTATCTCTTATGGATGGGTTTTCAAGATATAATCAAATCCTGATCACTCCGGAAGATCAGCACAAGACTACTTTCATCACCCCATGGGGGACTTTCTGCTATCGAGTCATGCCTTTCGGCTTGAAGAATGCAGGCGCCACTTATCAGCGCGCCATGACCTACATTTTCCATGATCTCCTCCACAAAATCATGGAGGACTATGTGGATGACCTTCTCGGCAAATCCAAGCTTCGCCGTGACCATCTGACCATTCTCAACATCATCTTTTCTCGTCTTCTTTAGTACCATGTCCATCTTAACCCCAAGAAATGTGTTTTTGGGGTCCTCTCTGGCAAGCTTCTCGGCTTCATTGTTTCCTTCCGTGGCATCGAGATAGATCCCGCCAAGATTCATGCTATTCTCGAAATGCCTCCCCCGACCAATCTCAAGCAACTTCACAGTTTGCAAGGTAAGCTCCAGTCCATTCGCCATTTCATCTCGCAGCTTTCAGACCACTGTCAACCTTTTCATCATCTCCTTAAGAAGGACGTCATTTTTACATGGGATAAGAACTGTCAAGAGGCTTTTGAAGCCTTAAAACACTATTTGGTCTCTCCACCAGTCCTCATTCCACCTAAAGACGACCAACCCTTCTACCTTTATATCTCAGCCACTCACCATTCGTTAGGTGCCATGATCGCGCACCGAGACGAGCATCACCGTGAGCAAGCCGTCTATTACATTAGCCGAACACTGGTCGACTATGAAACTCAGTATACCCATATCGAGAAACTCTATTTGGCATTAGTCTTTGCTGCTACTAAGCTTCGCCACTATCTTCTTAGTCACAAAACCTTTGTCATCACCCACACTGACCCTCTCAAGTATATGCACTCCAAGCCATATCAGAATCAATGTATGGCTCGGTGGCTCATGCTGCTTGCTGAGTTCGATCTCAAATTCATTCAGCAGAAATCTATCAAAGGGCAAACCATCGCTGATCAACTAGCAGATGCCCCTCTTCCTGACAATTAACCTTCGCAGTGTGAATTCCCTGATGAGTCTATCGTTGCGCTTTCCTCCGATGACACCACCTATCAGATGACTATGTTCTTTGATGGTTCCAAATGTTAACTAGGTGGGGGTGCTAGGGTTATTCTCATTCCACTCGAAGGGGAGCCCATGCCTCTATCTTTTAAACTCGACTTTGATTGTACCAATAATATGGCCGAATATGAAGCCTTAATTTTGGGACTTCATACCACCCTCTCTCTCAGCATCAAGTCGATCAATATCTTCGGTGACTCGCAGCTCGTCGTCAATCAGGTCAATGGTTCATACCTCTGTAAAAATGACATTTTGCAAAGGTACAAAAATCGTGCTGACATTCTCCTTACATCTTTCGATCATTTCCTCCTGCAGACTGTTCCTCGATCCATGAATAAGTTTGCTGACACTATGGCTTCTCTCGCTTCCCATATCCCATCTTCCTCATCTGCATCCAGACTTTTTGTCACAGTGCGTCGTGTGCCGTTGCCTTCATATATCTCTCCTCACATTCATCATGTCAACACTATAGACCCAAGCCCACAAGATGCTTGGTATAAGCAACTTGTGGACTTCTTGTCTCTCTCTATCATTCCTCCCAACCTCTCTAGTAATGCACGACGAGCTTTTATCAAGCGTACTGCTCGCTATACCATGCTAGGGGGTCTTCTCTATAAGCGAGGCTTCGACGGCCTCCTTCTTCGCTATCTCACCTCCACTGAAGCATCTCAAGCTATTCAACAAGTCCACGACGGCATTTGTGGTGGACATTTCAGTGGAAATTCAGTTGCCAAGCGCATCCTTCGTTTGGGCTATTATTGGCCTTCCCTTCATCAAGTGTCAGCAGCACTCTAACTTGCTTCATCTCCCCAGTCACGCCTTACAAATTGCTCAGGATTTTTGGCCTTTTTCTCAATGGGGTTTAGATCTCATCGGTGAGATTAATCCTCATTCATCTCTTCGTCATCAATCCATCATCACAGCCACTAAATATTTCACCAAGTGGGTGGAAGCCATTCCTCTCGTCTCTACAAAAGCTGACAAGATCGTCGACTTCATCAACACCCACATCATCTGTCGTTTCGGTGTCCCTCATAAAATCATCACCGATAATGGCAAGTCCTTAAAAAACAAAACTGTCCACAAGCTATGCGACTCCTTCAGCATCAAACTTAGTTTCTCTTCGCCTTACTACCCTCAAGCAAATGGGCAGGCCGAGGCTTCCAACAAAATTCTCACCAAAATTATCATGAAAGTGGTCAGTGACACCGGTAAGGATTGGCACATTCATTTTCCCTTCGCTTTGTGGGCTTACCGCACTAGCATCCGAACCTCTACGGGTGCTACTCCTTTTTCTCTCGTGTACGGAACAGAGGCTGTCTTACCTCTTGAAGTACAGATCCCGTCTCTCCACATTTCTCTACATGATATCCTTTCCAATGATGACTTTTGTCAAGATCGCTTAGCTCAACTTGAGTTACTTGACGAACGCCGTCTTGCTGCCCTTAATCATCTCCATGTCTATCAACGTCGCATCAAACACACCTATGACAAAAATCTGTGAGAACAAGATTTCAACATCGGAGACCTTGTCCTCAAAGAGAATCAACACGTGACCAATATGGAGTGAAGTAAACGAGGCAAGTTTGCTCCTAATTGGCTCGGACCTTTTATTATCATGCACAAGTATGGATCAGGGACTTATCGTTTGTCTTCTCTTGATGGATGCCCAGAACCTGAGCCTCTTAATGCGTTGCATCTGCGACCATTCTATTGCTAGTCGAGTACTCGTCCACTTGACACTTAACTTGAGCTCGTCCCTTGAGCAATCCCCATCCTCTTCATCCTACCTCCTTTCAACCCTATTCCTCTTACCAATTCCTATAACCCTTTTATGCGGTATGGATGCTTTGTCCTCATAAAAGGGAGCCCTTGACCTTCTATAATCTTGTCCATGACTCACATTTCTATAAAAACAAATCAAGATGTCAAAACATATCCATGGTCACTATATCAATATCAAAATCAAACAAACAGACTGCTCCCTCGAAGGACAGCTATACTATCATTGCTGTAATAAATAGACTGCTCCCTCGAAGGACAGCTATTCAAAAGCCCTTTTATTAAAAAAAAATCTAGACCACTCCCTCGAAGGATGGCTATGACTAATCTGGCAATAAACAACACTATTTTAGAAGCTTCCCGCATTGATCAGCTTCACAACCTGACCACCAAACAAATGACATCTCTATGTAGGCTTCTCGCATTGATCAGTCTGCCCAAAAAAAAATAAAATAAAAAATAATTGAACGAGTCACGGACTTGGCTTGTAGTTGTCTCAGGGTCTCCTATAAAAAGGGGCATCGTTATCTTTGCTCTTAAAACAGGTTACCCTTCTTCCTCCTCCTATCACCCGCTCAAGGGACTTTGAGCTCACTTTAATGTCTAAGTGATTCGATTACCGCTCTAACATAACCACGGTCAACGACGTCATGCATGAATGGGGCTCTTGGTTCTCATAACCCCTATCTATGCTATCTTTTTGGTCCTTGTCAATGAAAGAGTAACATGCTTTTCACTTCTTCTACACTTTGGTCACATTCACCTTCATCACTTGTCAATCGACTCAACTCAACTCTCTTTTCAAACCATCAACCTGACCTAGCCTATTCACCCTAGTTTCTATGGATACCAATACACATGGAAACTATCGACCCAGCACAATTTATGTTCAGCATAAACCAATACTTGCTGAAGCATAAATAGACCTCAATTCATTTTTAGCATACATCCATCACGAATATGGAATATTGCTAGGGATGAAAAACCCCTCAACCAATGTTGCAGAATACACCATTTGGAAAAGGCTGCACCATCTCTTTTTTTTTTCCTCATCATTTCATCCAATCATCGACCAATCTATCAACCATTTTAACCACCTATCTACCACTCAGACGCTTCGTCTGAACTACATTGGTCTGAGGCCCTATCACCAGGGCTATGTAGGCAGCACTCAGATGACATGACTATTTTCTGAGGTTAGCTCGACCATTCTCGTTTGTTCATCTCTCTGATGGACAAACCTTCTTTCCTTCTTTTAACCATAATCTTATCCTTGACCATGACCCATTTTATCCCTTTGACCCTCCCTCCCTTCTAGGGAGAACTACATTGGCCTGAGGCCCTATCACCAGGGCTATGTAGGCAGCACTCAGTTGACATGGGGTCTTCTGGGGTTAGCTCGGCCACATCCTTTCGTCCATTCCTCCCCTCAACCACCAACCATTGGAGATCATGCCTATCTTCGCTGACCTCGACTACTTCCAAGACATTGTTGCCTTGGTTGTTTTTGCATGTATGCTACCTCATGACTGGTTAGCAGAATTGTGCGCAGACCTTTTTTGGACCCTCACAAGTATAGGATCGCAAACCGGTTGATCCGCACTACTTGTGGCTTTCTCATGTTTCTAGGAGCACTTCCTGAGCCCTGGATACCTGGAACACGACGACCATTTGGAGCTTTAGCTTAGATTGAGTGACCCGATCAGCAGACGACTAAATGCTAGGGCCCGGTTACTTCGATTTTGGCACTCCTCGACCCTTGACCTGTGACACTTTTGACCTGACCATCTCATGCAGTGGTATGCATGCAATCACGACTTTTGCAGCGTTCAACCTCACCCCTTTTTCATCCACACTTTGTCAAATCAGCACTCGATTCCTGGTTCCCTTCCCTCGACTCCTGCTTTGAGGGGGAATACCTTATCCTTAATTAGGGCAACATTTCCGCTTCCTATTTTTGTCTTGCAGTTCATTCAAACAACCAACAAGACGAAATCAACCTTATCCCTCCCCTAGGGCACTCACTCCTATTTTTGTCTTGCAGTTCGTCAGAACAACCAACAAGACAAAAAGGGGCAAATGTAGACACCGAAATCATGTCGACTCCCCTGGTCACTCCCCGTCTTATTCTTCTTCGCTTATTTAACCCTTGTCGATCACTTGTTCCACCAACTTTGACCCTGGCAGCATGTAACAATGAGCAGAGAACTAAAAGCTAGACTCTGTCCTCATTATGCATCTGCCGACGACGGTCTTTACCCGGCCGATGTTGCCGACGTCGGTCACTTATCGGCTGACGTCGGCAATCCTGCCGACGTCGGTCACCATTCCGTTATCCGTTACCATTCAGTTCCCGATTAGTTTTTCGAAACGGTTATCGAACCGTCTCTCGAAACCATCCCCGGGCCTTAATCTTCCCTCCCCGATCAGTCAATCTGGCTCCCATTTTTCCGACATCTACAGGCTCTCCGATCTCTGAACTTTAGCGTCCAAACTCCAGCGTTCGAACTCCAGCATCCATCAACTCCAGCATCCACCAACTCCAGCGTTCATTCTTCTAGCACTGCACAAGAACTTTGACTATCACTTTCATCACGGTGTATGACAGGTAAGTATATTTTGTGTTTATTTTCATTTTCTTTCTGATTATTTATTCCCTATTTCTACCATCCTGAAGCTTTAAACCCCCAGAATCGACCAAAAACCCCGTCCCGACTCTGTCTAAAATCCCTTGTCCCGACCCTATCAAGACCTTCTGCAACTCGCCCAGACTCTGTCCGGTCACTGCCCCGACCGACGATGGTACTTCAACCGACGTCGGCACCTTTCTAGACCGACGCCGGCACCACAGAGACCGACACCGGTAACTGTGCAGAATAGTGCTGCATATCAGGTACGCATTTTATTTTCTATTATTTATTTCTGTCATTTCATCTTTTTATCTACTTTCATCCAATATTACACCTTTTATCAGTGGGTTGATATCCTTTTCGGGAGTCTTCGTACTTCCGGGATTAGGCATTCGCCTGACAACCCACCATATCTTTGACTAACATCTTTCCATGTTTTAGTCTCTTTTTCGCAGGTGTCATTCCTCCACAGCCAAAGAGGAGAATCTTCCAACGTCTGATTTTGGTGCGCATAACTTTATCAGGTACTTCTAGCCTTGACCATTTTCTTTTAGTTTCTTATTTCTTCTTTGAATGTAGAAAGCAATTTTGCATAGAAACACTATGGCATGATCAAAAATATGCCTACTCTCATCCCTCAATATGTGAAGGATCCATAAAAAAAGAGCATCCACTAATCAAGTTCTTATGATGCTTATTTTATCATCATGATAGAATCATCTAAGAGGTCAATGTTCAGAGATTGAGTGGCCATTATAGGAGTTTCTATAATTTGGTCTACATGAACCTATCTTTTGATTACCTTTTGATTATGGTAATCAATATCAAACTCACTAAGGAGCATAATCCATTTAGCCATGCATCCTTGAAGATCGACTTTAGATAAGAGGAACTTGAGAGGATCTACCTTGGTGATAACAATAGTTTTGTTATTTAGCATATAATATCATAATTTTTGAGTGGCAAACACCATAGATAAACATTCATTTTCAATAGGCATATAATTATGTTCATAGGCTACCAATGTATGTCTTAATTAATAAATAATGTGTTCTTTACCATGATCATCATGTTGAGCTAAAATTTTCCCCAGTGCATGTTGTGTGGCTGATATATAAAGAAATAGTGGCTTTCCTTGGGTTTGAGGTCATAAGACTGGTGTATTGGCAAAGTATGTTTTAAGATTTGAAAATTATATCTAAAAATCTCCATCCCACTAAAATATTACCCATTTATTTAAGAGATGGGTAAATGGGTGACACTTATCTACCAATTGAGAAATGAACCTGTGTATAGACTAGATCTTGCCTTGTATACCTCATAACTATTTAAGATTGTTTGGTGGAGGCATTTCCATAATAGTGGTGACCTTTACAGGGTCAACTTCAACCATTGTTGTGATACAATGAACCCTATCAATTTTCTTGATGTGACTCCAAAGACACATTTCCTAAGATTCAAGCAAACTTTATATGCATGAAGTCTCTCAAATATTATTTGTAGAATGTCAGGTTATCCATCTCTTGTTCTTGTTTTTCTAGTATATCATTAACATAGTCCTCGATAATGTCATGCATCTTGTCATGTAAGATGAAAGTCATTGCACATTGATATTTGGCTCTAGTATTTTTCAAACCAAATGGAATGACTTGGTAACACAATGTCCTCCGTGGAGCGGTGAATGTGATCTTATGATAATATTTAGGGGTTATTTTGATTTTATTGTAATTATAAAATCAATCCATTAAGGATAACATCTCATACCCATTAGTTGAGTTGTTGATCATATCAATGTTGGGTAGAGGAAAGTCATCCTTCGGGCATGTTTTTTTGATATCATGAAAATCAATACAAATACGTATATCTGGGGTCTTTTTACTCACTGGAACTATGTTATAAATCCATTTATAATAGTCTAGTGGTCTAATAAAATTGGCTCCTAAAAACTTTTCCAACTCAGCCTTAACCAAAAGGGTGATGTGTGGATGTATCTTTCTCAACTTTTGCTTGACTGGTTTAGCTTCATAGTGAACAACAAGATGATGCACAACTAAATATGGGTCCAAGCTTAGTGTGTCAGAGTAAGCCCATGTAAATATGTCTATATAATCCTTAAAAAATTGATGTAATATGTTTACATTCTGATTTAGTAAGGGAAGCTTCAAGATAAATAATTTTAGGATCCTCATGTATTCCTAAATTCACTTCTGTTGTGCTCTACATAAGGAGTGTGGATCCATCTTCTAGAATTGTAGGTATTGTATGGTCATGATGATTTTATTTTTCTATATCTTCTTGTTGTTCCTCTCTAAAGATTTGGATAATATGAAGAATCAAAATCTACCTTCTCAGGTAAAGGCTAATTGGCAAAAACCTCTAGAAACTCAAGAGCAAGATGGTCAAATATTTGATGTTTTTCTGAAGAGATGCTTGAACTATCTATAGAACTTGGGATAGATGGACTTTCTACATCTTAACAATATGAGAAAACTTGACTGCTTGGGAGTGCTTTAAATAGTTTTTCACTCAAAGACTTGTCTTTTTCTTTACTTTTTCCCTAATTAACAAGTGCCTCAAAGAGGTTTTCACTAGAAGATCTCGATGATTATTCTTTATTATGACCAAGAATTTTTTCCTTCTCTCCAAATTAGGTAGAAGGATCTAAAGAAAAATCAAAACCCTGATTATGATCACCAATGGGGAATGTATCCTATTGGCCCATGTATTTTATAGTTTATTCTTCATTTTGGAACTCATCAAGGCATATGACCAAATTTTGTTGATCCCAATCTATGAGTTCAAGATGGTAAATGCATAGGTTAAGTGAGAGTTTGCTTTAGGATGGGAAGCACCAATGGTAAAGATATAATGTCCTAATTTAGGAAGGGAAGCACCACTAGGATGGGTTTTTTATTCAAGATATGAAGCTTTAATAGGATGGATTTTTACTTCAAGATGGGAAGCTCCAATAGGTGTTATGGTCAATATGGTGTTTTAATAAAACAAATATAAATTAGTAAGCTCATTAAAAAGGCTATAATGAGATGTTGTATCACTGATAGGAGTATCATTACCAGTCACTTTAGAAGAGTTACTACCAAGTTGTTGACCATTTTTTGCCAAACATGCAAAAAATAGGTCCCCTTCTTCCCCTGCTATTCTAGGCCAATTCATTTTTTGATTTTTCACAAGTCCAAGAATTTCTACGGACTCTGCAGGTCTATTTCTATAGACTTTACAAGTCTATTTCTACACACTTTGTAGGTCTTTTTCTATGGACTCTATAGGTGAAGTTTCTATGAACTCTGTAGGTCTTTTTCTATAGACTCTATAGGTGAAGTTTCTATAGACTCTACAGGTCTTTTTCTATGGACTCTGTAGGTGAAGTTTCTATCGATTTTGCAAAGAAGTTTTCCTATAGACTCTGTAGGTTAGACTTTTGGCACATGAAGAATGTGTTGGGTTTTAAAAGGCTTCTTTAGGCTCTTGCCTAAAGAAAATCACAAGGAAGGTTGGCATCATTGAACCATTAAACCATTGAACTGGTTCAATGCCTTGGTTCAATTCCTTGGTTTAATCGGTAGGTTCATCACTCAAGTTCAATGTCTTGGTTTAATCGGCCTTGGTTCAATGCTCAATTTAATCGGATGGTTCAATCACTCAGTTCATCAGATAGTTCAACGAGTTTGGTTCAATGCTTAGTTTGAAGGATCAACTCAACAAATGTTTTAAGCCATTGAACTAGTTCAATGGATTGGTTCAATAGTTGGTTCAAGTGAATGGTTCAAAGGCTTGGTTTAATAAGAGAGTGGCGTACAGTCTTGAACTATTGAAATATTGAGCCATTGAACAGTTTTTGGTTCAATCGGGTGGTTCAACGGCTTGGTCCAAGGGACCATCTTAAATTTGAAGGGAAAGTGCCCTGGCATAGGGTGGTTCTGAGTTCAAAAGCCCTTGTGGAGGGAAGGGAACACTTTAAAGGTCGCTAAAGGATTTTAAAAATGTGAAAAAGACTTAAGGCTTTGAATTATTTTAGACTTTTTGTCTGAAGTAATTCCTTTGGACAAAAAGTTTGAAGGAATTTGGAAGGCCACCAGCACAAAGAAAAGTACAAAGGATAGAGATAATTCTCGTGGACTTTTTGTCTACAGGAAAATTGTCTGCAAAAAAAGTCCACAGGAAAAAACCCACAGAAAATCCCATAGAAAAGGCCCAAAGGAATTTTCCAAGGATGGTGATGTCCCAAAAGCCATCAAATTAAAGAAGATAGATTAGCCATTTTTTTTAAAGTGATGACGGGTGCACGAATGTAAAATTTAAGACAGTGAAATAGTTGTTTGCTTTTGAATTGCCTGAGCGCCAACCATAAAAAGAGCCCCAGGAACATAGTGACCAACCAGAAGATCACCCTTAAGGAATGAAGGAGAAAAAAGAGACAAATAAAGAAGAAGACAAGGTGTAAAGAGAGATAAAACAATCCAAGTGGCAAAGAGGAGGTGAGTTATTGCCAGATGGTCACTAAATGATGCAACCTATTTTTCTTCCAATTTGCATTTATAAGTAGACAAGCTATGCAAATGCCTTAAAAAGAGTAGTCTATTTGTAGAAAATAGGCACAACCATGTTTTTCACATTAATGTGGAACACCAAAGTCAAAGCAGGAACTGACAATCAAATGGCTCCCTCTTCCCAAGGCTCAGAGTGCACATGGGCCAGCTTGCAAAAAGAGTGCCAAAATCTTTCCCAAAAAATGCCAAGTTCTCTTCCTCTTTCTATATATTATAAAAATTCTTATTTTGGAGAAAGATCCACTCTCTTAGCCTTAAGTCAAAACTCTGCCCAAAAATCTCTCAGGCTTGTAAGGCAGAGCTCTGCCAGTTTTTACCTTAAATCAGGACTTAGCATTTTTACCTCTATCTAGACCTACACTTTAAAGTATATATCTATTTTATTCTTTTATGTTAAGTCATTGTCTTTCATGCTTTTTACAGACTCATTGCAACATGTCCAGTGCATTGTGAAGTCTCCTTTCTGTAGGTCTGCCAGAAGTGTCTACAAGAAGAATATAGGTGCCTATGAATTGGCTGCCATAAGTGTGTCTGAGGATGCCTCTAGTAGTTTCTTCCTCCCTGTGTTTTCATGGACCCCTAGTTGACTATTTTAGAAGAGCTTCCCACTTTATATGAAGTGTATGGGCATTTATTCCTGGTGAAAAGTGTATATTAGAGCTGGGTGGGTCACCATTTTCTAGTGTATCACCTTTTCATTTTTTAGGCTTAGGTTCTGTTTTCAGCATCTCTCTCTCCCTTTTCACCCCCCCTTTTTTTCATTTTGTTTATTAGTAGTAGGAGAAATTAGGGCCTAAAAGATACATCAGAGGGAGCTAGCCCTCATCTAGAGACTCTCCCCTCCAGCTTCATTGGTCTCATAGGTGAGAGGGGAGTTTCCATTATTGTGTGTGGAAGGGCATGAGCTAGGCCTCCTACCCCAAGGTGCAATCCATTGCATCAACACAAGTGTTATGAGGTCATCCTCTGGTGGTTTAAATCTAAAACCATAATTCCAATTGACAACTCTAGCTGATAAGGGTTCTAAAATTCCTTACACATGTGGGCCAAGGCCTTTCCCTATATATTCAAGATGATCCATTATCCTATTCGGGATAGTATACCTTGGATCCTATAAGTTCTAAAGTAATCAAAAAGGCTTTCAAAATATAACCAATTTCCCTCAGTAAAAGCCTTTCAATCTTTCTTTGGTGTAATTGTAGGTACAAAAACCACATGAGGTTTTGGTTTCTTCTTCTTTGGTTTCTAAATCTGATCAAGTCTGTTAGGAGTCTAAAAAGTTTTTGGCTTACCAAATGTTTTAGGGGATTTTGTTAATTTTTCAATATGGAGGACATCCTTTAGATGGTATGTGGAAATTCCTACATCTTTAATAATAACCTATTTGGCCAGAGTTGTAGGAAATGGATTAGTCAAAGTGGAAGCTACATCACTAGGGTCTCTATAATCAGATGGAGATGGATGAGAAATGATGGCTTTGCTCTTCTTCACAATAAATTTAGAACCTGGGCAATAGTTATAATTACAAAACTCTGCTTCAAGATGCTTGCAAAATTGATATGGTTGTTGATCAATGGGAATAGTAACCTCAATCCCATCATGGGGAAACTTAAGGTATTGGTAAAGAGTAGATGAAACTACCTATACTTCATGGATCCAAGGATGACCAAGAAGTATGTTATAAGGAATCTCAATATCCATATTATGGAATAATGTGTGATGAGAAATAGACCCAACCATGTTTGGCACCTAAATTATATCAGATGACTCCCTCTTGACATTTTTATAAGTGTTGATTTTAATAGTTTTTAGTTGAATGTCTTTATCCATGTGACCCAATCATCACACCAATTTAAGAGATATGATGTTCAACCCTAAACCATTATCTATAAGAACCTGTTTGATCTTGTGATCCATAATGATTATCTCAATGCATAGTGGATTATTGTGGTTCAGGCTGAGGGTGGACATGTATTTTTGATCATATGTGATTTGCCAAAATGAATACAATTGTACAACTAGGTTATAGAACTGATCAAGGTTTATATCGTTAGGCATTATAGACTCCTGTAAAAGTTTTTTGAAGATGGTTCTATGAACATCAGATGTCTACAAGAGTTATAATATGAGAATTTGTGTAGGGGTTTTATCTAGTTGATTTATTAGACTATAAGGCCTTTGAATTGTGGATTAAACTAGTTTAGTCCTTGTTGGGATAGTATTAGGCTTCAAAACCATTGGCACAATGTTCTCATTAGGTTTATGGAAAGAAGTAGGTAAAGGGCCTTGAATAGTAACTTATGGGAGTCTAGTTGTGACTACACAACCTAAAGGTGGCAAGGAGTTATTATAATTAGAATATAGAGGCAAATGGCCTCAGATGGTGATTAATGGGTGATTAACCATATTTCTATAATTTTAGATTAGTGAGGAGCCTTTACAAAAAAGGTATTGTTGTTCAAGATTAGTAACCCATGCAAATAGAGTAACAACATGATGATGTGAACCTAACATGGTATTTCTAGGGGGTGAGGGTGTTGACCCTATAATGATGGGTCTCATGTTATGAGGAACACAATATTGGCCACGTGGCTTCACATTAATAGTGGTAATGTGGGTTGAAAAAATGCATCCCATAATGTTATTATATTCATAAGGTATATTGTTATAAACCACATTATTAGTGTGGACATTATGATCTTGATTATGCTCATTATGATTATGACCTTGTTGTTGGTTTTTATTCTACCTCTGTCCTTGATTGTGACCATTTTGATTGTTTCTTAGTGGTGGTGGATCATGTTGAGGAAAGGGGTCTCTATAGATTCCCATATCCTAATTTGTGTCTTGATTAGGGGCCAACTTAATTTTTAGTTTACCACTTTCAATAAAGTCCTCAATAATATGTCATAATTGAATGCACAATATACACTATGACTAGAAACACAATGAAAGTTACACCATTCATTCTTTTTGTACCAAAATTAGTTTGGCTGATCTTGAGGAAATGCCCTTGATATTGGACATATAATTTAGTTAGCTATAATGAGCTTTTGTAACACTATTTTAACTGATTCTCCTAACTTACTAAAGACTCTAAAATTGTTATGGAATGTCCTTCATGTAGGTTTTCTATGTAAAGTAAGTAATGGATTTGGAGGTGTTAATTGTACATTTGGAGGAGGCATATCCTGTACCATTTGTACATGTCTTGTTTCTGTCACCCCATTTCCAACCATGTTCTTATTTTTTATAAAGCCTTTAGGTTTATCCTACATAGCTATAGGATTTGGTGATTTAGTCTGATTATATGCTTGACCTTACATAAAAATATTAACAAGGCCTTTAGAAATAAGAACCTTCTCAATCTGTACTCCTTTGTCAATAATTTATTCAAATGAGTTAGCTCAATCTAACCATAGATTATGTACAACTTTAGGATGTAAATTCTATGCAAAGATATAAGCCAACTATTTGTCTAGAAATTGTGTTGAAAGTGGCCTACCAATACTCTCCACATTTGTAGATATGTAGCAATAATATCACCATCACACTGCTTGGCTTTGCATAAGTCAACAATGGTCAATTCATGTTCTATGTTATATGAAAAATGGTTAATGAACTTTTTTGATAAGTTGTTCAAATCCACAACTGATCCCTTGTGTAGTTTAAGTAGCTAATCAAAATCTTGCCCCACTAAACTTCACAAAAATAATCATAGTAAGTACTTGCTACTATAAGCAACTTCTTGATACAAGATGAAGAATGCTTTTATGTCTTCACATAGATATCCTTTCCTTTTGTATTTTCAAATTTGGGTGCCTCAAAATGAGGTGGAAAGGGGTTTTAGAGAATAGATAAATCAAATAGATATTGGTATATCTCATCAAATTTGTACTTTTTGACTCTATTATTGTCTCTAATATTTGGATAATTTCCTTCATAGATTTCTATTTTTGCATGTTTTGTCCATTTTTGGATTATATAAGATGTTGTTGGGGTGGAATGTGCCCCTAGTTTTATTGTTGTTGGGGTGAAATGTGCCCCCAGTTTTGTTGTTATTGGGGTGGAATGTGCCCCTAGTTTTATTGATATTGGGGTGGAATGTGCCCTTAGTTTTCTTGATATTGCGGTAGAATGTGCCCCTGGTTTTGTTGTTGTTGAGGTAAAATGTGCCCATGGTTTAGTTGCTATTGGGGTGGAATGTGCCCTTAGTTTTATGTGGATCTATAAGGAGCATATATCTTTTATCCATGATTTGGTTCTAATTTATTTCTTGAGTTAAGAACATAGGCTACTGATTCTTGGATTGTAAAACATTCCCTATATTAGGTTGTTTTGCATTTTGTTGATTTTGGAAATTTCTATGTTTATTTACCAATTTTTGGGCTGGTTGAAAAGAACTAGCCAAATTGTCTTGAAGGACTTCCTCAATTGAAACTAAATGTTTGGGTTTCTGATTTTTTAGAGTAACAAGAGGTTATTGATGATTGAATAATTAATTTTCCATATCAAATGGAAAACTTTGTAAGGTCTCTTATGACTTTAACTATTCATTTAGATTACCTTGATCTACTATGGTAATCTCCTCATCCAATATTTTTTTTGTACTTTTGACCACATTTCCTTGTTCTTTTGAAGCATTATTGTGAATTGAAATGGAAACTAGGGAGTTATTTAAGTCTATGACAAGTTGATCTACATATCATTGACTTATTATATTGATCTTAGCTAGAAGATCCAGATTTGTGGGTGTTGACTTTATTTTTATTTCCTTTCCTTTGTTAGAGGAAGAAGGTATGTCCATTTTTGAAAAAGCTTGCTCTTTCCATAATTTTTCTCCTTCTCTAACTAAGGTATACAATTATTCTATAGGAAAATCAGAAGGTAGTTTAGCACTTGATTCTATCAATCTAAGAAGGGATTCATCTTGATCTTCTTGGGTTTGATATCCATTGTAATCATATTTATATCCTATTATTTCATAGATATCATCAAAAATAATGGGGTTATCTTGACCATCATAAAATTGCACATATTGATAACTAAGGCCATAAGAGGCCCCACTATGAATGAACCTTCGAGTCATGTCTAAAATATTTGTTTTGTGTGTTTGACTAACATCAGACCAATGTTTGGTAACCAAACAAAGTATGTTTTAGCTCTTTTTTTTAAACATATAACCAAGGTACCAATGAGACTATAAGGGAAGGTGGTTTAAAACTATGCACAATTTATAAGATTTGGTTAACAAGTTTACTCAATGTCTCATAAAGTTGAAATTGTAAAGACCAAAAGAGAGTAAGATAACCCAAAGACCCAAGGTGAAAAATAGTACACCAAAGCCTAGATCATTGTGATACACCCACACTATAAAATTTATCTTCAACTTTGACAAGTTGACCCTAGAAGTTTATAGGAAAGCTCTCTAGATTATGAAGAAGACAAAATGAACTAAGCAACTCAAGATGTAAAAACATACATGAATCACTAAGTATAAAGTTAAGACCAAATAGATAGCATAACATCACCTAATGATTCTAGTAGGATAAAATATGTTCTAGGACTCAAAGTGTGAGCAATATGTAAGATGATTTGAGTCCACCAAGATGATATGTGATTTTGAGTCTTAATAAATGACCTTCAATCCAAATGGAAAATTAAACCCAAGTTAAAACAAGCCTAGTGCAAAAATGGTGAACCCACTTTGACACACCAACCTTTAAAACTTAGAAAGGTTTAATTTTGAATGTGGATTATAAATGAAGGATTTAAATAAATTAGGTAAAAGATATAGACTCAATTGGGAAACATGACTATACCAAAGTGGATGACATGACATAAAGCTTTTGATAACAATTTAAAGAAGGAAAAGATGAATTTTCTATTTAGATAGCGTAACACCTCCCTTGCTCAATAAAATTGAGGACAGTGTGTTTTGGTTAAAGTCATTGAGTTAACAAGTAGTTTTAGACACAAATCAAGACCAAGTAAGCTAATGATAAAAAACAAACATCTTAAGTCTAAACTAACAAGGTATGGAAAAGTGGGGTTAACTAAACTAGCAAGGTTTCAATCATTCTAGGGGAATCAATTGCATAATGACTTTCACGTAAAATGATGCAAAAGAAAAGCATGGAAATTGGGTGACCACATCATTGGCTAGTTTTAAAAAGGTCTAGTCCTTTTTACAACCAATACATCTTGCTATTTGCTTAGTGTAGTGTGATATCCAAATACAGATACATCCCATGTGAAACTCTAAAGGAATCAAATGAAGTAAATACCAGGAGGTGAAACCCTAGGTCAAAGCTTCCCTAAAGAACTCATGGGAGTAATGATGTCCCCCTCACAAGCCAAGTTTACATGAAAATAAATAAAGCATAAAATAAAAATACTTTAGGGTCACTTTCAAGATCACCCAAACTTTCGTGAGTTTTTGGGGACTGTTTTAGGCAACATTCTTTATAAGCCTTGGACTAGGCTATTTTCATTAAGAATGGTACTTTTGATTCTAAGAGTTCCCTAAAGGGGATAAATGGAAGAGCATACATGCACCATTCTTATTTTTTCCAAATAAAACTAAGTAAACAACTATTGCAAATAAGAACTGACAAGTGTGTTCAATTTTAATCTCAAACAAAATATTTGGTGGTGTTCATTTGACCCCTTGGTCTTATTTGAAAATTTTGAAAACATTCACGAAAACATCTAGATTCTTTATTAAACACCAAAACAAAGTTCCTAATTGATTTTTAAGCATGCAAAAGGTGATTTAAACATGTTTTGAGTAAATATCTATCTTGTTCATGTAGAAAAAATGTTAGCATGCCCTTTAGCTTTGAATCTCTTTTTAGATTGAAATAATTAACTTTGGAAAAATAGCTCTCAAGTGTAGGTTTTAAGAAAAACATAGTGATCGATGTCTGTTATTACAATCGACAACTATTACTTTAGCTAACCAAAATCTAACTGATGTCAATTTTACCAACAACATCAGTTAAGCTAGATAACCAATGTTATTATTACCTATCAATGTCTATTACTGTGTAAAATTGTGTCAAAAAAATGGAAAAATAAAGTTAAAAAATCAACTTTCAAGAGTTTTAAAGGTCCAAATGAGTGTTTTAAAGTTTAAAAATGATGTTATTCAAGTGTGAGATGCATCTAATCCCACCAAGCATGCCAAGATGTAAAGAGGATTACAAATCAACTTAGTCAAGCATTAGTCCATATATAATGAAACATGAATAACGAACTAACTAACCAAGCCAATCTATTCCTATGGGAATTACAAAGGATAACAAAAAATAAATGAAAGAAAGAAACACCATATTACCTTCCCAAATGGATTCACCATACTCATGTGGCTCAAAAACATGTTCTCCCTTGATCAAGCATCTTTGTCTTTGTCAACAATGGTGGTAAGCCCCTCCAATGCCTCAAGAACACTTCATAAAACCTAGGCTCTTGGTTCCAACTCACTAAACTAGCCTATCAATGAAGCTTGCAAGAAACAAACTATGATCAAATGCAAAACCTCGTGGAAAAAATTTAACATTATAATGTTATAATATTCAATATTTTTGAAGGTATTTAATCATAATAACTTTTCACCAAAATAAATTAAAATTCACATCCATGGCCTCTCTATTTATATATTTTTTAGATTGGTCAGGATTAACCATGACCATCCATCTCAAGATTGAGATGTGTGGCCATGGATAAATCTAATATTTGTAATTAAACTCATAAATATCCTCAAGTTAAATAAGCATTAAAGAGGCATGGGAGGCATTAACTAGGCATGGGTGACCCATAATCTTGATATTTTATGCACTTATGGCTTGATGGATGCCACCCCATGATGATGTCACTAGGTGATGGAGATATTCAAAATCAATTTCGAATAATGAGTTATTTAAAAATATCTATGGAATTCTTACTTAGACTCTTAAATTAGATTAATTAGCTTATGTAAGTTTAATCAAGTTTAATGCACTTCTTTGGAAATTGGTGAACAATTAACCAAAATGGTCATAAAGTCATATTACTAGGTCATAATTTGACTAGAGAGGAACTGGAAGGTGATGCCAGATGTGTTGAAGCTATATTCCCATTTAGGATGTTGCCAACACCAAATAAAAAAGGTATGTGATGTGTACCAATGAATTACTAGAAAAGAGTGATCTAGAGCACTAAAAAGAGAAATGGTCATTCTGACTCAAAATGATTTGATCAAAGTTAGGTGGCCCATAAAATGCATTGCCCTATTTAGGGATACTTTGATCTAAATTGGCACTTATAAGTGGAAAGTTCAAACCATTTAGGAAATTTTATGGATTTTGACCTAAAATATGCATTTAAGTGTAATTCAAGTAAGATTGACAATTTCAACACAAATGGTGTTAGGAATTGGATGTCTATACAAATTAATCCACTAACATTGTTTGCATATAATTGATCAAAGAAACAAGAATACTAAGTGTTTTTGAGTCATTTTTTCCATTTTTCGAAATCAAATTTTACCAAAAAAGTTAAAATTAATTCACATTTGGTTAAGTTATTTAAAAATCACTTAACAATTTATCCATTAGCTTTTCATTTCTTTTACAAGTACAAACATGGCTAAGGGGCCAAATTTTCAAACACATATCGATTTGGTGTTATTAAAAATAGTGTAGACACCGAAATCGTGTCGACTCCCCTGGTCCTTCCCCGTCTTATTCTTCTTCGCCTATTGAACCCTTGTCGATCACTTGTTTCACCAACCTTGACCCTGGCAGCATGTAAAAATGAGCACAGAGCTAAAGGTAGACTCTATCCCCATTATGCATCTGCCGACGTCGGTCTTTACCCGACCGATGTCACCGACGTCGGTCACCTATCGGCCGACGTCGGCAATCCTGCCGACGTCGGTCACCTTCCCCTGGTCTGTTATCAGTTACCATTTGGTTTCCCAAAATGGTTGACAAACCATTTTTGGAACCATCCCCGTCCCCCGCCTTCATCAACCTCTGCCAGCCATTTGAGCCAGGATCCCCGAACGCTATCCAAGAAACACTGAGCAACCAACCTGCGAATTCCTCCATCAACCTGCGAACTCCGAGCAATCATCAACACTACGACATCAACTAATCTGCACACCATGGCTTTCATCGCGTCTTCTACCAGGTAAGTATTATTCTGTTTATTTCATTTCTTTCTTAGTTATTATTTATCAGTTCTGTTATCCTTGCCTCTGTCCCGACTCCCCCAGACTCTCTCAGACCCTGTCCCGACTCCCCCAGACTCTCTCAGACCCTGTCCCGACTCTCCCAGACCTTGTCCCGACTCTGTCCAAAACCCTACCCTGACCTTATCAGACCCTGTCCTGACTCTGTTCAGCCCTGTCCCGACTCTGTTCAGCCCTGTCCCGAACCTGTCCAGACTTTCCCAGAACCTGCCCCTACCGACGCCGATCACTACCCCGACCGAAGACGGCACCTTAACCGACGTCGGCACCTTCCTAACCGACGCCGGCACCACAGAGACCGACGCCGGTGACTGTGTAGAACAGTGCCGCTTATCAGGTATGCTCTTTATTTTTATGTCATTTATTTCTGTCATTATCATCTACTTTCGTCCAATTTTCTACTCTTTTTTATCAGTGGGTTGATATCCTTCTAGGGAGTCTTCGTACTTCCGAGATCGGGCGTTCGCCTGACAGCCCACCATATCTTTGACTAACGTCTTTTCGTGTTTTAGTCTCTTTTCTTCGCAGGTGTCATTCCTCCATAGCCAAAGAGGAGAATCTTCCAATGTCTAATTTTGGTGCGCTCAACTTTATCAGGTACTTCTAGCCTTAACCATTTTCTTTCAGTTTCTTATTTCTTCTTTGAATGTAGAAAGCAATTTTGCATAGAAACATTCTAGCACGCCCGGTGGGACCCTAGGTCCTCCTTGGGTTCTTTCTTTCTTTCGTTCATTTAGGCATTAGGTTTCTTCCTTTTCGCCTCCTTTCGTCTCTTCTTAAATGACATCATAAGCAGAACTAAAATGAGCATTTCTTTCTTGCACTTTTAGACTAGCTAAACTCATATTCTTCGACTCTTTCTCCATTCGTCTTCATACGAACAAACATTTCGACTTGGACATTAAAACACTTTGCATTCATTTCTGTTTGCCTGCATCTTTTAGACCATACATAGTAATTAAACCGCATATTGAATTAATCTAGATCACTTCATGTTACACGACCAAACCACCTGCACAAAACAAACATAAAACTTACCTGAGACAAGGCCCGACTGGGATTTCATCCCCCAGCGGATACCTTACCCGTCCCGGTGACTCTACTTGGATTTCATCACCAAGGGGGAAGCCCACTCCGTTCTCTAGCGGAGGATAAACTCTAGTGGAAGTATATTTTGGCTAAGCGAAACCAGCTAACCACTGGAATCGTGAAGTGAGGGGAGCTTGCTCCTTAGCACCAAGCCTATACGGAAGCTAACACAGACTTCTTGAGCACCATAACAAAACCCGAAACCATCCATAGACTTCTTCTAGGACCCGACTCACAAAGCCAACCTCCCCAAACACACATTCTAAGGCATAAGCCACTATAATCCTAAAAATTTTACTTCTAGAATTTTAGGATCTGCTTGTGTCTTCATCTTTTTAGTTCTTATCTGCTTGTTTGAGCATGTAAGGACGTTCTCTCTTACCTTTTATGGTTTTGACACACAGTCAAACCAAGGCCCTTTTTGACCACTCTGGCCGTCAACTACTTTCGTCTACCTCATCTCTAACCCGTCCTATCATGGAGTTCCACTCGAAGACTGAAAGAACTCCTACAGGACCAACCCTAACCCCGACTTAACTTCCCATCATCCCTGAAGGGGACCAGGATTTCAAAAAATTCTTGGACCTCAATACCATAGCCCTCCATAACTATCTCGCGAGAAACCCAACGCGAAACCTCTCGGGTGACATGGCGACGACATCCACACCATTTGCCACCCAACCTTTTTTGACTCAACCTTTCGCCCCAACCGTTAACTCAACCATGGCCAATACGCAAAGTTTGGCCTCTTCGTCTATTTTTAGACCGACCTCCATCGGGGTTTCGTTACCCCCTCAATCATCTACAAATCAACCAAGTTCTACATTGTATCAGAACTTGATTGCCTCGACCCCTTACACTCTTGCGCCCACAAATGTAGGAGTGCCAACCTATCCCTCTACCAGTGCCGCTATTCAACCACCTTTGGCGGTGCCTAGTCAACTTATACCTTTGACCTTCATGACGCAACCACCCTTAACCTCTACTTCTGCCCCTGCGACTAGTCATCTGTACGTTGCACCCTTACTGGTACAACTGACTACGTCGTATACCTCCTCTAGCCTCTTTCAAGCGCCTTACAACCTTAGGGGCGCTCCGTCCACCAATCCGTCAGCAGACGTCATCAAGATGCTGATGGATAAAATGTCCAGTCTCAAAGCTTCTATCTCCGGTTCAAATAATATCTCTTCATATGACCAGATTTATAATGAGCCCATTCATCCTTCTGTCCCTATTTGACCATACCCCAACCATTGGGAGCTTCCTAAATTTACTCACTTTCAGAGTAAGGAAGACCCACAACAACATCTATGGGCATTCAGACATGCCTGCTACCTTATTGCCCACGATGATGCGTTATTATTATGCACGTTCCCTATGTCCCTTTCTGGCCCTGCCCTTGACTGGTATAGCTCCCTTGCCAGACATTCTATCTTTTCTTTCATTCAACTCGCTCAATTATTCATTGACCATTTCTCAATCAATATCACTAAACAAGTTTCGATCACAGACCTTTACTCCATTAGGCAATTCGACGACGAATCAGTAGTTGATTTTGTCACCCATTGGAGAGACTTGATTAACCAGCTCTCTTTCTCCTTGCCTCAACCTGAGCTCATTGAGATCTTCTCCTGAGCATGTGTTAGTCACATCTCATCCACCTTGCGGGTTCAAACATTCCACACTTTCGACGAGGCCTTCACCATGGCCCGAAAGCTTGAACTCTGCACTATTGAAGAAGATAAGGTCAAATTATGTAACACTAACACAAGAACCAATGACCATTCTTCTTCCAGACCTTCTTCTGCCCACTCTCAATCTAAGGGGTCGGCAAACACTGTCATCTTTAGACCATCATCTTCAACAATAACTAACCGACCAACATCTTCAACATTAGACTACATCAATAAACATTTTCAACGTCAATCCATACAGCATCAATTCACTCTAATTGGAGAGTCATATGCCTCTGTCTTGGATAAACTCGTCAAGTAGGAGGTCCTCAATCTCCCTTCAATCCGACCACATCAATTCGACCCCTCAACACCTATCCCTACATGGTACAGGGAGAATCACTTTTGTAACTATCACCGTGTCAAAGGCCATGATACGGATCACTGTCAAACTTTTAAAAACCTCGTCCAGGACATGCTAAACAAGGGCGATCTTATTTTGGATAACCCGAACGCATCGCCCAACCAAAACCTCGACATCTTCAAACAACCTTTTTCTAATCACCCGCCTACTCAAGACAACATCCAAACCATGATCAATGACCCTCAAGACCATATACACACCGTCAACACTATCTTACCTCTTGTCCCTGACCAACCTTCTTCACAGGATGAAGAACCCTCTTCTCCTATTAGTCCTCCATCTATTTCTCCTATATTAGAGGATGCCTTGCTCACACCTACACCATTAGCCCTACCTTCATCCAATGACCATATCTTGCCTACTCCTCAAGCACAAGCAGAAGGCATGATCATCCCTACCATCTGCCCACTTGAGGAGCCACCCTCTCCTATTTCTTCTCCACCAAGAGAAGACCCTATCTCTTCACCCATTTCGATTGAGGAAGACCCAGTCACGGTTTCCTCTTGCCCTTTGCCTGAGATTGTTATATCTTACTCACCTCCATCCACATCTAAACCCAAACCCGTATCTAACCTCGCCTCGCACAATAGTGGCCCTCGACTCAAACTAACGAAGACCATTAGACCACATCGGAGGACTCCTCCCCCACCTTCGTCATTACCTTCAATCTTAGGCCCACATCCGTCCACTTTAATTAGAGTGCTGCCTACTCCCATCCTTCACAGAGGCACGTCGCCTCCATTACTCTATCAACCTGTCAAACATATATCTCCCTCAAATCATCGACCAACGTCTCTTACACCTCTCAAACCAACGTCATCAACCCTCACTACAATAAAATATCCAGACCCGTTAGCAGGTTCTTATACCTTGCTGTTACGGCACTTGTTGCAGTCATCTCGCCTCAACCTTCCACCTCTCAAACCATATCATTCTCTCAGACCTAAACCACCTTGGTTTGACGACACTCGTATTTGTGCGTATCATCGCACACCTGGACACGATACGGAGCATTGTTGTGCCCTCAAGGTCACCATTCGCCAATGTCTGGGGAATGACACCTCTCTTCTTGACCATGTTATCAAGCCTTCAACACCGCCCCTCTCATCAACTCTCAGATCAAGACCCTCTTGGTTCGACAACTCTAAATACTGTCACTATCATCATACTCCGGGACATGACACTGAGTGTTGTTGCACTCTTAAAGCTGTCATTCGTCACCAACGGAGAAAGGATTCCCTTCTCATCAAGGATCCTCTAGACCTTCCCTCCCACAAATCATCAACACCAACTCATACATCTCCAACCTCATCACCTAAATCGGGATCTCCACGCCAGGTTCTGGTTCCTTTATCGCCTTTAACCCCCTTATTCGACATCAACACAGTCCATCTGACCACTAAACCTCAACCTACCTTAACCAATCCGTCAAACATTCTCCCTAGCCACTGGGGGAATTCAACCTTCATCCAAACCTCGACCAATTTTTCAACACAGTCTCGACCACATATCAATCACTCTTTCAACTTAGCCTCAACCAGACTAGCAACCAAACATTTAACCCGACCTCAACCAAACATTCGACCCAACCAAAGACCAAATACCAACCAATCAACCCTCGACCAACCATTGACCAACTATCAAACGACCAAATCTCAATCAAACATTGACCAACCCCTTTTATCCATACATTCAACCAGTCTCGATCAATCAATGACCATATCAGTCAACTTCACGTCCACTCATCAATCAACACGTGACCAATATGGAGCGAAATAAATGAGGCAAGTTTGCTCCTAATTGGCTCGGACCTTTTATTATCACGCACAAGTATGGATCAGGGACTTACCGTCTGTCTTCTCTTGATGGACGCCCAGAACCTGAGCCTCTTAATGCGTTGCATCTACAACCGTTCTACTGCTAGTCGAGTATTCGTCCACTTGACACTTAACTTGAGCTCGTCCCTTGAGCAATCCCCATCCTCTTCATCCTACTTCCTTTTAACCCTATTCCTCTTAACAACTCCTATAACCCTTTTATGATACATGGATGCTTTGTCCTAATAAAAGGGAGCCCTTAACCTTCTACAGTCTTGTCCATGACTCACATTTCTATAAAAACAAATCAAGATGTCAAAACATATCCATGGTCACTATATCTATATCAAAATCAAAAAAACAGACTGCTCCCTCGAAGGACAGCTGTACTATCATTGCTGTAATAAATAGACTGCTCCCTCGAAGGACAGCTATTCAAAAGCCTTTATATTAAACAAAAATCTAGACCACTCCCTCGAAGGATGGCTATGACTACTCTGGCAATAAACAACATTATTTTAGAAGCTTCCCGCATCGATCAGCTTCACAACCTGACCACTACAGCAAATGACATCTCTATGCAGGCTTCCCGCATTGATCAGTCTGCGCAAAAAAAAAAAAAAAAAAAAAACGAGTCACAGACTTGACTTGTAGTTGTCTCAGGGTCTCCTATAAAAAGGGGCAAAGTTATCTCTGCTCTTAAAACGGGTTACCCTCTTTCCTCCTCCTATTACCTACTCAAGGGACTTCGAGCTCACTTTAATGTCTAAGTGATTCGATTACCGCTCTAACATAACTATGGTCAACGACGTCACGCATGAATGGGGCTCTTGGTTCTCATAACCCCTATCTATGCTATATTTTTGGTCCTTGTCAATAAAAGAGCAATATGCTTTTCACTTCTTCTGCACTTTGGTCACATTCACCTTCATCACTTGTCGATCAACTCAGCTCAACTCTCTTTTTAGACCATCAACATGACCTACCCTGTTCCCCCTAGTTTCTATGGACACCAATACACATAGAAACTATCGACTCGACCCAATTTATGTTAAGCATAAACCAATACTTGCTGAAGCATAAATAGACCTCAATTCATTTTTAGCATACATCCATCATGCATATGGAATATTGCTAGGGATGAAAAACCCCTCAACCAATGTTGCAGAATACACCATTTGGAAAAGGCTGCAACATCTTTTTTTTCCTCACCATCCCTTTGACCCTTCCTCCCTTCTAGGGATAACTACATCAGCCTGAGGCCCTATCACCAGGGCTATGTAGGCAACACTCAGTTGACATGGGGTCTTTTAGGGTTAGCTCGGCCGCATCCTTTTGTCCATTCATCCATCCATCGACCACCAACCATTGGAGATCATGCCTATCTCCTCCGACCTCGACCACTTCCAAGACGTTGTTGCCTTGGTTGTTTTTGCATGTATGCTACCTCATGACTGGTTAGCAGAATTGTGCGCAGACCTTTTTGGACCCTCACAAGTATAGGATCACACACCGGTTGATCCGCACTACTTGTGACTTTTTTGCGTTTCTAGGAGCACTTCCTGAGCCCGGGATACCTGGAACGCGACGACCCATTTGGAGCTTCAGCTTAGATTAAGTGACCCGATCAATAGATGACTAAATGCTGGGGCCCGGTTACTTCAATTTTGGCACTCCTCGACCCTTGACCTGCGACACTTTGGCCTGACCATCTTATGCAGTGGTATGCACGCAATCACGACCTTTGCAGCGTTCACCCTCACCCCTTTTTCATCTGCTCTTTATCAAATCAGCACCCAATTCCCGGTTCCCTTCCCTCGACTCCTGCTTTGAGGGGGAATACCTCATCCTTACTCGGGGCATTTCGCTTCCTATTTTGTCTTGCAGTTCATTCGAACAACCAACAAGACGAAATCAACCTTATCCCTCACCTGGGGCACTCACTCCTATTTTTGTCTTGCAGTTCGTCCAGAACAACCAACAAGACAAAAAGGGGCAAATGTAGACACCAAAATCGTGTCGACTCCCTTGGTCCTTCCCCATCTTATTCTTCTTCACCTATTGAACCCTTGTCGATCACTTGTTTCACCAACCTTGACCCTGGCAGCATGTAAAAATGAGCACAGAGCTAAAGGTAGACTCTATCCCCATTATGCATCTACCGACGTCGGTCTTTACCCGACCGATGTCGCCGATGTCGGTCACCTATCGGCCGACGTCGGCAATCCTGCCGACGTTGGTCACCTTCCCCTGGTCCATTATCAGTTACCATTTGGTTTCCCGAAATGGTTGACAAACCATTTTTGGAACCGTCCCCGTCCCCCGCCTTCATCAACCTCTGCCAGCCATTTGAGCCAGGATCCCCGAACGCTATCCAAGAAATGCTGAGCAACCAACCTGCGAATTCCTCCATCAACCTGTGAACTCTGAGCAATCATCAACACTACGACATCAACTAATCTACACACCATGGCTTTCATCGCGTCTTCTACCAGGTAAGTATTATTCTGTTTATTTCATTTCTTTCTCAGTTATTATTTATCAGTTCTGTTATCCTTGCCTCTGTCTCGACTCCCCCAGACTCTCTCAGACCCTGTCCCGACTCCCCCAGACTCTCTCAGACCCTGTCCCGACTCTCCCAGACCTTGTCTCGACTCTGTCCAAAACCCTACCCTGACCTTATCAGACCCTGTCCCGACTCTGTTCAGCCCTGTCTCGACTCTGTTCAGCCCTGTCCCGACTTTGTTCAGCCCTGTCCTAAACCTGTCCAGACTTTCCCAGAACCTGCCCCTACCGACGCTGGTCACTACCCCGACTGAAGACGGCACCTTAACCGACGTCGGCACCTTCCTAACCGACGCCAGCACCACAGAGACCGACGCCGGCGACTGTGTAGAACAGTGCCGCTTATCAGGTACGCTCTTTATTTTTCTGTCATTTATTTCTGTCATTATCATCTACTTTCGTCCAATTTTCTACTCTTTTTTATCAGTGGGTTGATATCCTTCTAGGGAGTCTTCGTACTTCCGAGATCGGGCGTTCGCCTGACAGCCCACCATATCTTTGACTAACGTCTTTCCGTGTTTTAGTCTCTTTTCTTCGCAGGTGTCATTCCTTCACAGCCAAAGAGGAGAATCTTCCAACGTCTGATTTCAGTGTGCTCAACTTTATCAGGTACTTCTAGCCTTAACCATTTTCTTTTAGTTTCTTATTTCTTCTTTGAATGTAGAAAGCGATTTTGCATAGAAACAAATAGTCCACATTTTTATCTAGAGATCTTAATGGCTTTTTTGATTCTTGATTATTCCTTTTTTTTAATAAAAAGTGGTAAAAACTTTATTAATTTCCAAAAACATTACAATATAGCAAAGGGCCAGAGCCCCAAAAATCCAAGAAAACCACAAAAACAAAACACCAAAAACCATCACATCCCAACACCATTTCCATCCTCACTAAGAATCCTAACTAGGTTTTGACACACCTCCATAGGCAATAGTGCCCATTCATCCACCTTGCATCCACCAATATCCTCAGAAGCCCACTTTGCCAAGCAATCGGCTGCTCCATTCCATTCCCTCAGAACATGAGCAAAGGACATGAAATCCATACGTGAACTAATCTAAAGTATCTACTGCACTATCAAAGATAGTTACCAGCTCACATCATTAGTTTTCCTCTCCTAGATCATATTAATTAGAATTTGTCAGTTAGCTTCACACTTCACCCCTCACCAGCCTAACTCATAAGCTCTCTTCAATGTGTACAGAATAGCTGCTCCTTCCATCCTATTCATCATTTGCTCTCCCATGTGTACTAAAAAAATAAAAACAACCAATCTAGAGGAATCCCTACCAATCCCACCTATCCCAGTTGGGCTAGGATTACCTTTGGAAGAACCATCTGTGTTTATTTTCAAAAAACCTTCAAGAGGGGTGTCCATTTCCCACTCTAATTTTTTTACTTCCCACATCAGCCACGCCTGACGCAAGTAGGGGCCAGAGAGATACTCTGTATGCCTAACCTCCTAGCCAATTTTGTGGATCCTTGCTCTAGCAACAAAATAATTTTACTATTAGCTTCCATAATCTCCTGTATCATGCCAATAATTATGCTCCATACTTGGTGAACCATCAATTTTTCCTCTTTGAAAATTTGGTGGTTTCACTCAAGCCAGACTTGCCACAACAAAAAAATGGGACTAGTATACCACGCCTCCTGGAGGAAATGAGCAACAGAAGGCAGCTTGCCCAATTTGGACCAAAACTCAACCAAGGTAGAAGCATGCAATCATTGACACCTCCACACATCCAACCAAGCATGTCACAAATGAATAGTGAAAGGGTAGCTAAAAAATAAATGAGATGATTCCTCCTTTGCTCCATTTCATAGGACGCACTATGAACGGCCAATAAAGCCTCTCTGTCTAATATTCTCCTAGGTCAAACAATGGTTCCAAGTCAATGTCCAGATAAAGCATTTGCATTTTGACCAAGATAAGTTGTTCCACACTCTTTTCTACCAAGGAACTTCCCCTCTAGTGCCACATTGTTGCGCTATCAACTCTTGGTAACCTGTCGAGACCATGTATTTCCCCTTAGGATGAAGGGACCAAGCTAGCAAGTCGCTCTCCCTAAGAGCACAATAGTAGTGACCAACAAGGATCTCATGAAGCTTAGTGCACTTAGCCTCCATACCAATAATCAACCATTCTTCCTACTCCTTCCACCTCACCTCCATCAATTAACCATGTACAAGAAAGGATTTGTAATCACACACCTTAATCCATCCTACCTCACTAAATCTCTATGCAGGGCCATTAAGATGTGGATATTGAGTAACTAGAGGGGGAAAACCATCCCATGAGTCATGCCAAAATTGTGCCTCATTACCCCCCATACATATCCAGAAAAGACCTCTCTTGATCAAAGCAACTCCTTTCTTAAGAGTATCCCAAATCACCAATCCATTACCCAACAAGCTGTATCTGGGGATATCATTCATAGGAACCCCAAAAAAATACTTATAAGATAAGATCCTAAACCACACATGATCTTGTTCCTCACACCATCTCCAATACAATTTGGCTACCACGGCCATTCCTGCCAGGACTGACTGCCACAAACCCAGGCCACCAAACCTTTTAGGGCTGCAAACAACCTCCCACCTAATTAGGCTCCACTTCCTTAAAGAGAAGTTACCTGCCCATATAAACTATTTTGCCAAGGAGTCAAAATCCTTAAAAAAACTCACCGGCACCACCTGGAGCATACACCTGTATAAGGGAAGTGCTTGCACCATCGATTGAATCAGTTGTACTTAACCAACAAAGGATAACCACCTATTGGTCCAGTGATTCACTTTAGCCTTGAACTTGTCTAGAATCCCCTGCCATGATTCCTTAGACTGTCTCCCAATAGAAATAGGGATACCAAGATTAAGAACTAGAAGGCTACCAATTTGGAATCGAAGAATGTTAGCCACCCTCCTTTGAATAGGTGGCAGAGTGTTGAAGAAAAAAATGGATGATTTATCCTCATCAAATACATGACCTATGGTAGCCAAGTAATTATCCAAACCACTGTGAATATTGGCTACCTCCCTCATAGTAGCCATTCCCATCAATGCCACATCATCCACAAATTGAATATGAGAAAGAATAGGAAGGTCACCTCCCCACCTCCATCCCTAAATAGCACCTTCACCAGTCTTTTTTCTAATTAGGCATCCAAGACCTTCTACTAGAAGAAGAAAAAAATAGGGAGATAATGGATCCCCTTACTGTAGGCCACGTGAGGCACCAAAGAGTTATGAGTGCTCCCCATTCACCAAAATAGAGAATGAAATTAAATTCACATAGCTCATTACCCATTTGATCCATTCTCCCTTGAAACCAAAGGCAGCCAGAACCTTCTGAAGAAAAGACCACTGAACCCTATCATATGCCTTAGACATGTCCAGCTTCATGAACATCACTTTCTCCCTAGACTTAGACATGGAGTGGATAGCCTCAGTAGCCACCACAATCCCATCTAAAATCTTCCGTCCCTCCACAAAGCCACTTTATTCCTCTAAGACCAGCACCCCTAGCCACTTTTTTAATCTTTTAGCAATCAACTTTGATATAATTTTATAGACAACATTGCAGAGGGAAATAGGCCTGAATTGACTTAGGCAATCAGCCCCTTCTCTCTTGGGAATGAGAGCCAGAAAGGTCAAGTTAAAGGCTCAAAGCATTTGTTTACTAATTTGAGACTCTTGAACTATAGCTAACAAATCTAGTTTGATGATTTCCCAAAACTCCTAAAAAAATTCAATCAAAAATCCATCTAGGCCTGGCGCCTTACTTTTTTCATCATGAAGACAATATTTTTAAGTTCCTTAATGCTAATGGGATGCATCAGCTGCTCCTTCATCTCCCAAGAAACTAAATTGGGAATACAGGAGAGTATCTAATCCTCATCAGTAGTTCCCCTCAGTCCCTCTTCTCTAAAAATAGAAGCGAAATATTGAACAGCTTCATTACACATGGCTCTCATAGAGGAGATATTCTCTCCACTGTCTAAAACCAAAGAAGTTATCATATTTTCATGTTGTCTGGCTCTCACCAAGTTGAAGAAGGCTGTATTCCTATCCCCCTCTTGTAGCCACTCGACCCTAGCTTTCTGTTTCCAAAAAATTTCCTCCCTCAACTCCCATTCTTCCACCCTCTTAACAACCCTTGCTTCATCCCTAAACAAAGATTTAGACAACCCTTCTTCTCTAATAATTCTAGTAATGATATTTAACTCCTCCTGTACCTCTTTCTTTTCCTGAAAGATGTTCCCAAAACTCAAAATATTCCACCTCTTGAGCTAATATTTCACGAATTGGAGCAGCTTAACAAAAGTATACATTATTGTACCAACCGTCGGCCTCACAATTCTCCACCAATTAACAACTCAACCAAACAAACCCTAGTCCCTAAGCCACATGAGTTGATATTTAAATGAAGGTTTCCTTTGCATACAATTCAAATAAATGTGACGCTTAATTGGCTAGTGGTCGAAGCCTTTCCAATCTAGGATCTCAAAACTCAAAGACCATAAGCTGCCCACCCAATAACAAGAAGTAATGAACCTATCAATACACTCAGCAATAAATTTGTCACCCAGCTTCCTATTGTTCCAAGTGAACCTCCCATTACAAGGCTTAATATCTACCAGGTTAAGCTCTGAGATCTTGTCCCAAAGCAAAGAGGAAGATGGTTCCATTCTAGCATTTGCTCCCTTTTTTCCATTAGGTCCAAGATAGCATTGAAATCACCAGCCATAATCCATGGCAAATAAGGAAAATCCCTATGAACTAAATGGATGTTATTCCAAACCTGAAGCTTACCTTGGAAGTAAATGGGAGCATAGACATTCGAGAGAAGAACGTAGTCTCCCGACTCCATGTATAATGCTACCAAGGAAAGTGAAGACCTGAAGGTGATCCATGACACCGACTGCACCTTGCATGGATTCCAAAGATAGGCCATGCCTCTCATAGAACCTTGTGCCCCTATTCATTGACATAAACCTTGCCTCCAAAGCTTGGGTGCAAGACTCATCATATACTCCACTGAAACCTTAGTTTCTTGAAGAAAGAGAATGTCCAGATAGTGATTTCTAACCAAATCCCAAATAGCTTTTTGTCTAGGGTTGATGTTCAGGCCCCTAACATTCCAAGATATAACAATCATTTTAGAGGAGACAAGAAGTGGGAGTCTAAGGTCTTGACCACCCCTTACTCAACTAGATTTTCCCCAATCATCTTTATCCTTTCCAAGTCTTTATTTCTACCTAGTTTAACATTTTTTTAGAAACCCCTTTTTTCCCTTCCTTTTGAAGAATTCCCAGGTGAGAAGGAGCCTTTCCTCTCTTCTCCACCTCTAATGCCCCTACTTGTATGGGAAGAGTTCTAGCCTCTATTTTTGGAACCATATTAGCATTTAATTATATATCCTTCTGCTCCTCAACCTATCCTTCCATAATCATAGGAAGGACAACTTCCATGGGAGGCATTACTTGTTCCATTGGGGCATCTCTAGCCATTCTAGACCCTCCCACAACTTGTTCTTCATTGACTAAGCCTAGGTAGTCCTCCTGCTATCCTAATTCATCTAGAACCCCAAACCTATTAACCGAGTCCTCCTCTTGATGCTCCATTAGGGACCTCTTATGGCCCCTATTTTAGCCTTAGGACTTAACCTGCACAAAGCCTTTAGAGTCCTTTCTAGTACCTATTCCAATATTCTTCCCTTTGTCCAATCCCATAGCACTACTTAGTGGAGGTTAGGGTGAAGGTTGCTAATCACTCAATTTTGCCTTTGGGCATCTTCTCACCAGGTGACCATACTCATGGCATAAGCAGCATCTGAATGGGAGTGTCTCATAGTCTAGCTGTTGTACCCATGAGTATGTACCTGCACACAACTCTATTGCATCTAAAAAAGGCCTACTTAAATCAATTTCCACACAAATTTAGGCAAAGGTCATGATTTTCTTACCTAAAGTTTGTGTGGAAGAACCCATAGGTTTTCCAAGCATTGTAGCAATCATCTGGAGAACATCCTCATGGCAACATTTAATAGGCATCCTGCGTAACCGTACCTAGACTAAAACTTTATTTGGTAGTTCCTTAGTAGGGTTGAAACTAGCATGCCAAGGTTTTACAAAGAGCCCCACCTGATTGTAAAAATACGGACCCCCCTCAAAGACCCTATTCCTATCAGCCAAACATATGAATGTGACCATGAAGAAGTTATTGGCCAGCAGCGTAACCTCTATCTCACCCTCTAGCTCCCACACACGTCTAGCCTAATTCTCCAAAAAAGGAAGAGAGATGCGTAATCCCAAGAATCTATAGTATAGTGAATTCTTGGAGTAATACTCCACATCTTTAGTAATCATGTCAAATGGGATAACCAGCATTGGTCTTTCCTTATAATGTTCCAGGTAGCCATTCACCTTGTTAATTCTTGATCCCCTAGTTGTGCTTGTGTCAAATGATCCTGAAACCTAATTAAAATTAGTATTTACCTCCATTTTGGGGTCTAGCCCCTATCTATTCTTCCCAACAGCCTCACTATAGCTCTTTTCCAATCTAGCCTAAGTCAGCCCCTGCAAAGCCATGGATGCTTCCCTCTAATCGACACGTACCCTAATGGTAACTCCTTCTACTACTGCTACTACCCACCCACACCCACACACTGTCTCACCCTACGTAGTCCTCAAAATGGCTAAAAAAAGCTAGGGCCTGATGCCCTAGCTTGGCTAACAGATGTAGGGCACTTTCATGCGCTCCCAGCCCGCCATCACTCTCTCATTCTTGATTATTCTTTTGCTAGTTTCAAATTAATTGGATTAAATTATTTTTATTTTGGATAATAGAAACTATAATGTGTATTCTCTCCCATGTACCCTTTAGGGAACTTGGGTGACCAAAACTTCTTGGTTTATTATCATTTTTTATAAGTCTTATTTAAAATAATGTTGTATATGCTCTCCCTAATCTTTGAGTGACTTGGGTGATTTAAGAATGGCCTCTTAAGTCTTTCCATTTTCATTTATTTTATTTTATGCATTTACCTTATTGATGGGAGTTCATCACCTCCCCATAATTTATTTAGGGGTACATTGACTTGGGCATTCATCTTCCATCATAATACAAAAGCCACTCTATGATGGAGTACATACATTAGGGTACATGATACTGAGATTGCCAAGGGGTTGAGAATCTAGCCTCTTTGATCCTAATGAAAACCTAGGTCAGGGCTTGGTAAAATATCACTTAGAATTACATTGTTAGAGTCACTATGTAAAATAATAGACCCTTGTAATGTAGGTTAGCAGGTTTGAACCCAACTGACATGATTTTAACCTTGTGTTAGCTACACTTGGGACCACCTAGTACATTTGAAACTTATATATTTTTATTCAAACCCCACTTAACACAAACTTTATTTTCAAATGTTGAGTGCTCCTCACTCTAAGTTTTTTCCATGTACCAATGCTTGAGAGATTGAGGGGGGCATAAAACTCTACTTGCATGTTTACTTTAATTTTTTATCAACACTTGATTCCTTACAAGCATTTGTATATCAGTGGAAATTTTGGCAAAATTTATGTACACACATGTCAGTTATAATGATAAGACAAGCCATTTATGGTTTTTTGGTTTTATTTGATTTACATGTATATTTTTGAGACTAGAAGTTATTTGTTTGTTCAAAATGAGTAATAACCATTACACATTTTACACCACTTTAGCCTAAGAGGGACTATTTAAAATAATTTAGACTTATTACTAGTCCACCTTCAATTAAAACTATTAGAAAATTGTATAAATTATTTAAAATTATCTAATTCTAAATTCTCTCTAATGTATTATATGGGGAATAGATCCAAATTATTAAAATAATCCTAGTCCATTTGATTTGGAATATATGAGATTATTATTTTTATAACATTATATCTAGTCTAGTTTGGAAGCATAAGTACAAATTATTTTCAATGGTCCTTTAAGAGGTGTTATTTTGTCCCTTTAGTATCACACTTTTGCCTCAGTCTTTTTATCCCAAAACATTTGTGTGTATAAATTAATTAAATGGGGCATCGATACACTACTTGTATCATCCCAAACATTTGCCTTGGATTTTTGAATCTAAAATAATTATCATACCATTTCATTTAGGAGATTTGTTATGATTCTCATATTATTTCAAAAAAATATATTTCCTTGTTTCAAATGAAGCTCCAAATTATGTGTGCCTTTGGTCTAAAATTGGTGTTATTATGTTTTCTATTCGAGTCTAGGATGTTCTTCATTTGAAAAATCCAAGTCTTTTAAATCAAGTTTGGAATTTTTCTTGCAAAGTTTAGATTCAAAATGGATTGGTCTACACCTAGGTCTTGCTTAATTTTGTCTCAGGTGTTTACCTCTTACCTTTGAATTGTGTAACTTGAACTGATTGCTTACTTGATTTAAAGACCCCCTTGCCTAGATCTAGGATGTGGTTTATTTTTTGTGTGCCTCAAGTTGATTTATTACCTTAAACTAAGGTATAAACTCACTTTTAAAGTAAAAATATAAACATGGTTAGTTTACATTGGAGACTTACTTATCACTTTGGATTGAATTCTTTACTCATTCCTCTTATTTTGATTACTTAATATTGAATTTCCCAACTTAGTTTTAGGCATGTGCCTAGAGTGAATTTTTTATACCAAGGTGAAGTTTATTTTAGATTTCATGTACTTATATTGAGTTAAAGTGTATTGAACTATCTACTTTATAGTTAGATTAATTGAAAGTTTTTATCTCGACCTAGTCTGTTACAAAGTCTAGATTTGTGCCTTGTTACCAAATACCTAGCATTTTCTTAAAGTTTAGATCTTGTTCATGCATTTTTAAGTATATATTTGTGCCTTATTATCAAATACCTAACATTTCCTTTTAATTTGTATACCTAGTTTATTTTAAAGTATTACTTTGTGTTTTTTTACCAAAGACCTATCACTTTTTCATTTTAAACCTAGATTAGATTTGTTCGTAACACTTTGCCAAGATGAGGGTTCAAATTTTCCTTTCATTTCACCATTAATGTGTAAGAATTTAGAGTATTAGAAGTATCTAAAACCAAATTTCCATTGATGGTTTTTAGGAAGAGCTTCATTCTAGGCCAAATATAAACCATTTGTAGAAATAGACTGAGTCTTCCATCTAGACCAAGTTTCAAAATGTTTGCAAACATAAACCAATATTTTTAGACTACATTTCTAGTGTTGTGTGAATTTTAGACCTTTGTTTTTCATGAGACATAGTAATAGATCTTAACATGCCTCGATCGAGTTTATTTTCGAATGCCTAACTCATGTTTATTTTCAAGACTAATTTCACTTTACTTAGAATAATGTCATGTTCCATGTACTACATTGAAGACCATTTTCATAGACCAAGACCACCTTCTTTAGGATAATTTATAAACCTAGCCATGTTATCATATATTGAGACTACCCTTCTTTGGGCCAATTAAAGTACCAAGTTCACCTTTTAATTGATAATGGTACTTAATCCAATACCTATTCTAAAAATCCTCCTTTAGCCTATAAAGAAACTAAGCTATGCATTGATCAAATATGACCATCCCAGGCCCTCACCCTTTGGATTTAATTAGCAACCAAGAATCATAACACCTTTTCATTACTATATTAGGCCATCATCCTTTGTCTTGTGTCAATAACCAATCTCCATAGCACCTAAGGGTTACCATTTAAAGTCCTCATCCTTTATCTTACATTAGAAACCAAGATTCACAGTGCCCATTAATTAACATTACAATCCCTCATCCTTTGGATTGCATTAGCAACCAAGCTCATCAATGACCAAGGATTATCATTCGGGGTCCTTTCAAATCTAGTATCTCATTATCCCATCAAGGTTGCATAATTATGACTAGATGGGTCATAGTTACAATCTTAGACCTATAGCCAAACTTTATTCAATCACCCTTAATGATTATAACCACCTTTAAGAAATAATTATTTTTACCGTTACCTTATTTTTAAGGAGCCTCACTTTGACAAGCTAGTCTTTATGGAGTTGCTTGTTGACCATTTCCCTTTTATTGAGAATCCTCACGTTGATGAGTCAGTCTTTATGGAGTCCTTCTTAGCTGAGCCTATTTTTGAATATCCCATTTTTTGAACTCAGGACATTACTCATCTAATACTAAGAATTCAACATATCATATTTTTCATAACACTAAAAGAGAATCAACATTAAATTAATGTTCAATTTTTAAGTGATATTAAATTTAGAATCAAAAGCAAAATTAATGATAGTCTCAACATTAGACTCAAAGTCCCTTGAGTTAGACTCAGATTAAGGATCATACTACATTAGTACTTATTACAACATTGGTTACACATGCTTGGTAGATAAATTTGAATATATATGTGATCCTTCGATGGATTTTTAGGATGATTAATTTAACATCAACATACATTTTCTTAGTATCTTATGTGAGGATTGAGTTGCCCCTTCCCATTCCATTACCATTCTAAATTCCATTAATACCAACCAACCTAGCCATTATATTGACATTCCACCTCCCAAAAATCTTGATTAGGACCTAGAATCACATCTTTTTGAACTAAATCCATGGTGATATACTAGTTTTAGAATATCAAGGGGATTGAGACCACATTCATGAAGAAGAACAATCTCCTAGTGAAACCTTTTTAGAGGCACTAGGGGGAAATAAAAGTCTAAACTTAGTATGTTATAGTGAAAAAAATTTTGTGTTGGAGGTTTGTCAATGATGTATCCAAGGTAACCAAGGATGTTGATGAGGTGTAATGTGTGCTATAATGACAATACCAAAGTGTGCTTCAATGAGCTTTAGTGTTCCAACATGGTCCTCTAGTGTTTGACATAGTGAGGCAATTTATGGATATATTGATTATATAAACATGTTGTAGAGATCCTATTGGGTTTTATGAGTTCTTATATTAATTATGAAAGTAAAAAGAATTCATCAGAGCACTCATATGAGTGTTTAGGTTCAAGTAGTCATCTTGGTAGACAATTTTAAGTAAGTAGTTTGATGACATCATGTTTTATACATGTGAGGGTTTTTAGGAATAGTTTGATACATGGATGGATTCCTCTATGAGAGGTGATTATGTGGTTAAAATTTTAGTTCTGGATATTGAGTGTAGTAAAATTTATAATAATGCAAATTTTTCCTCTCAAACAAAGTTCACTAAGTTTCTATACTTAGCCAAATTTATAAGAGGAGATCTAACGGTGAGCATTCAAAATATCTAATGATGAGCATCTAATCTAAAAAATCAAGATACAAAAGTGAGAGTGTGAGCACAAAGATAAATATAAACATCATTCATGAATTAATTATGTCAAATTATGTTCATAAGGCACATGGGGGTGCCAAGTGGTAGATGTCTATTGGAGACTAATTTTAGGGTATGCAGAGCGCACACAGGGCTACCAAGTGGCTTGAAATTGGAAGCAAGGATATAAGATAAATAATGATCAATGCAAGATAAATAATAGGATAATACATAGGATATATATAGAGTGTTTTTGATATATCTTTTAGGGAGCATGAGATCATGATACGTGTCTATAATATTTGCATTTACATAATGACCATTGGCATTTGAATTAGCAAAAGGAAAAAATAGTTTTTAATATTTTACTCATATATTTTTATCTAGAATGATTTATTGATGGTGTAAAAAGATTTTTTTTTAAATTAATTCCAATAAAATCCATAAAATTTTATTATAAGATATGAATGTTCATACAAGTTTAGACATTAATCTCCAAAGTTGACTATGTGTTTGACCATGTTCTATAAGTAACCTGAGAAGGGTATTTGAAGAATTATTGATAGTATTTCAATGTTTAAAGATGAAATAACTATTAGAGAGTGTTTTAGACTTTGTGAGGACTATTTTTATGGATTTTATAGGTTTTAACAATCCATATTCAGTCTGAATAAAGGCTTTAAAGTTGACTATGTTTATTTTATGCACTGGTAGTTTAAGTTACCATCTTATAAAAGTGAGTTAAAGATATTTTAAATAGAATTAAAAAATAAAATGAGTATGAAGATGTTCTATAAGTCTCTAAGGATTATTAAAAAGTATTGGATGTCATGATATGCCATTGATCAGATATGGAGAGTCAAAATAGTATAATTGTATTCGGACTATGTGTGACCAACCTAAGTGGTCTTTTTTAGAGATTTTTTTTTAGTGATTATAACTTGTGTTAAAGTGTATAAATCACATAGAGATATTACATAGGTACTGAAGGCTTCACCCATGTGATCTAATGATATGGATATGTGAAATATTTGAGTGTTTGATTCATAATTTTTAGACCATGTTTTCCATCTATAAAGACCTAAACAATAAGGAGACCTAATTGGTAGGTTCAAGCATTTAATTAATGTTCCAGGTTGCATGAAACCATATTATATTGATAAATGGGATATTTTATATATTTTTATGTGTTATAAGCATTCATAAAAGCTAAAGGTGGTCTAAGAGGTTGTACTAGTAACGTGTGGATGTGAAGGCCTAATTATTTTGGGTCTCATTAAGACCTAATGGAGGATTTAAGTCTTAAGGACTATGGCTGACATATGGAGTAGAGTGTTTTACCAATGTAATGTGTATGAATATATATTTCAAATATAGATCAAGTATGTAAGGTATCTTGGCTAACCAAGATGGGTTAAAGGAAGAGAGTGGTATAAGTACAGGGTCTAATTGGACTAAGTGAGTAATCAAGAAAAGTGTGTAGATAATCAAAAGATTTGTTAAGGTTGTGAGATCTATGTGGATTTCTTGAGAGGTATATTAGATTTCATATTTCATGGATGACCTTGTGGTCATAATTATAATGTTAGATTTACATGTTTTCTACATGAGAACAAGTGAAGTTGTGTAGATTGATGTAAAAGGCGGTTTTAGATGTCTTGCTTGTGTTTGAAGGTTTGAATGAGTGAAGAGGATTAAAGGAGGTTATTTTTTAGGGTTTCTCCTTTAGATTGAGAATCAATTAGATTTATATTTTTTTTATGCCATAGATGTGTTTGTGCTTAACATCTTAGGAAAGTTGGTACTTGTCATCTTTAGGGGTTGGTTCTCTTTATGAAGTGGGTGCTTCAATAAATTCTCATGTTTTTAATCATCTTATCAGACAAGTAGTCCATGTTTAAAACCCTGACAGTGGGTTTTCTCCACCAAGAGGTTTTTTCACATATATCTTGTATTATCTTTTTTATATTTCATGTTCATTGCTATGAGTGGGTTATTTGCTTCTTGATTGATTATGGTTTATGAATAAGCGTTTGAAGGATTTATATTGAAGTTTTGAAATATCTTGATTCACTAATTCACTTCCTTTCTATGTAATTGTACATGCAATAATTGGTACTAGAGTAGGACCTTCTATAAAAGTTTAACCACTTCAAGGTGATCATAGGTATAATGGATCTTCATGGCAAACTAGTGTGTGATTTGTCAAAGACTAAAAATCTAGAGAAAAATATTGAAAGTCTAAAAGGAAGAAAAAATTCATATCTGACTCCCTCTATATGTTGTGAGAATCAAAGAATGTAAAGTTTTAACATATTTAGATATGTTATCATCCAAGGTCAAAATGGACTCTAGCTTCACCAAAGAAATAAAGTATAAAGACTCCTAGATCAGTAATGAATAAGAAAAAATGAGATCCAACATGAATTTTGTTTCTAATGGATATTGTTTTAATTATAATCAATTTGGTCACATATATAAGAATTGTGTTCTATCTTCTAAAAGAGATTGGGTTTTAAAACTATAATTATAAAGGTCATATTTCCAATAATTAAAAAATATCCATTTTTTAAAAGGACATACAAGTATTTGAGACCGTCAAATGGTTCAAAGAACTAAGCCTAAAAAAGAAGAAGAAAATAAAAAAACTCTTACAGTATACCAAAGGAAGAATCAATGTTTGTTCAAACAAATTTTCACACTCAAGGAGATGAGAACAAGAAGTGATACATAAATAGTGGGTTCTGAAGTCATATGTTAGGAAATAAGAACAAATTTATATGTCTCAAGAAGACCAATCTAGGTTAAATTAGATTTCATGATAATAAATCTATTGATATTGTTGGAAAAGGTATTATGAGTCTTGACAATGGCCATAGTAGAAATGAGAATGTCTTATATGTAGAAGGTCTAAAACATAATCTTTTAATTGTGAGTTAAATGTGTGAGAAAGGAAATATTATAACCTTTCATGGCAAGGAATGTGAAGTTAAATTGGAAAATTTTGGAAAAATAATTGTAAACATTCATAAAGTAGAAAACAACCTATATATATTCCATGAACCCAAAAAGGAGGAATGTTTCAGAAGTCAATTAGATGAAAGTTAGATTTAGAATAGAAAAATTAGACATATTAATTTTTAAAATATGGTAAGGATCAATTCAAATGGGTTATTAAGACATATGCAAAAAATTACCAAAATTCCTCATTCTCTCTGTGAACCTAGTCTTCATGAGAAGAAAATCAAAAAGAGATAAAATCCAAAGAAAATTCCACTATAGGGACATTATAATTGATCCATACTAATGTATGTGGACCAATGAGAACTCAAAGTATTCAAGGTAATAAATATTTCATGCTTCTCATTGATGATTTCATGAGGATGACTTCAATATGCCCTCTTAAAGAGAAACCTAAAGATTTTGAAAGATTTACAACATTCAAAGCACTTATGGAAAATGAAAAGGAATATAAAATTAAGTGTGTAAGATTATATAGAGGAGGTGAGTTTTGGTGTCATTAATTTGATGAATTATATAAATAATAAGGGATAATAAGATAATATTCAGCTTCTAGAACACCATAACAAAAGTTTTGTTGTTGAAAGGAAAAATAGAACTATTCAATAAATGAGTAGAACTATGCTTCAAAATGCTAAACTATTAGGTGGTTATTGGGAGGATGTAACAAACAATTTAGTTTATATAATAAGTAGGTGAAAAATTAGTGTAAATGGTTATAATACTCCATATGAGTTATGGAAGAATAGCGCTGCTAATGTCAAACATTTTAGAATATTTGGGAACAAGTGTTATATCAAAAGGGATGAATAAAATCTTGGAAATTTTTATTAAATATATGATGAGGGCATATTCTTAGGCTACTCTTCTATCAAATCTACCTATATATGCTTCAAAAATATACTTCAAAAGATTATTGAATGCTTAAATGTGAGTGTAGACGAGACAAATAGAGTCAATAAGTCAAACTTTCAAGTGATACTATTAAAAATTATATTTCAAACAAGGATGGGTTATTTATTCAAAAAAATGATGAATATGAAGAGGAATAATTAATATTTGACACTAAATATCCATCTAATAGAATACATAAGGATCATCCTACCTCCCAGGCAATCACTAATGTGAATGCAAGCTTGCAAACTAGAAGAAGAATGTTGATCACTCAAAATCAACAAAACACTATCTTATTATCATTGATTCAATCCAAAACTTTCCTAGAATCTATCAAAGATGAAAGTTTGACATGTGCTATAGATGAAGAACTTGATCAAATAGTAAATAATGACACATGGGATCTAGTTCCTAGACCAAAAACCAAGAATGTGATAAATACTAAGTGGGTCTTCAGAAATAAGATGAATGAGAAAGGAGAGGTCACAAGAAATATAGATATACTAGTGTGTAAAGGATATGCCCAGGTTGAATGGATAGATTTTGATAAAAATTTTGTTCTAGTGGCAAGAATGGAAGCAATTAGACTCTTCTTGGCATATGCTAGTTTTAAGGATTTTAAGGTATACCAAGTGGATGTGAAATCTATCTTTTTAAATGGAAACTTAGAAGAAGAATTTTACATTGAGTGACCTGAATGATTCTTCTTGTCAAGTGATCAAGACTATGTGTGCAAATTTAAGAAAGCTTTGTATGGTCTTAATCAAGATCTTAGAGCTTGGTATGATAGACTAGACAAGTATCCTCAAAACCAAGATTTCCAAAGAAGGGTAGATGATACCAATTTGTACACTAAGACTGAAGGTAGTCATCAATTACTTATATTTGTCTATGTTGATGACATAATATTTGGTTCTAACAATGAAAATATAACTAAAGAATTTTTAGATGTCATGAAGACTAGATTTGAGATGTTTATGTTGGGTGAGATTTCATTCTTTTTAAGATTACAAATTAGCCAAATAGATGTAGGGATATTCATTTCACAATTTAAATACATCGGTGATATGCTAATTAAATATGATATGATGGAGTGTAATCCAATGAGTACACCAATTATTATATGTTGCAAGTTGAGTAATTAATATGACTCACCATATATTGATTAATCCTTGTATATATCCATGATTGGAATTATTTTGAACTCCAGTACCTATAGAATTTACATCATGAAAATAGTAAGACTTGTTGGTAGGTTTAAAGATGATCCTAAATAATATCACTTGAAAGCAGTCAAAAGAATCTTAAGGTATCTTAAAGGCATCATAGAATATGGTTTATGGTATCCCAAGTGTAAAGAATTCACTCAAAATATATACACTAACATAGATTAGGTTGGTTATGTGGATGATAAGAACAGTATCAGTGGTGGTGTTTTTTTCTTGGGTGAATACTTGGTATCTTAGCTAAGCAAGAAGCAAGCCTCAGTATCCCTATCCACTATAGAAGTTGAGTATATATTTTTTGCCTCATGTTTTACTCAAGCTATATGGATTTAGCAAACCTTGAAAGACTTTAAGGTAAGGAAAAAATAAGCTTGTCCCATCTAATGTGACAATTGTAGTGAAATTAGTATCTTAAATAATCATGTAATGCATTTAAAAACTAAACACATTCCTATTAGATATCATTTATTGAGAGAAAAAGTGAGAAATCAATGTGTTAAGTTGAATATATGCCTACAAAAGAATAACTTATAGACATTATGACCAAACCATTAAAAAAAGCAACATTCAATTGTTTATGGAAAATATTGGGAGTCATCTCCATGTCTACAAATTAATATAAAGTTCTTGGTTAAGGGGGAGCAACTGGTTTATGAGTTTACTCAAATAGTCTATAGTAAAATGCTTCAGGTAACTTGTTCAAGGATTTTGGTCTTAAAGGGTCAAATTTGTTGATTCCAAGTGTTTGAAGAGTTAATGACAGATCTAGTTTACTGAGAAGTCTTTTTGAATATATCATGATCCAGGTGGAGAATGGAGTTAGGGGGGATAAATCAGATAGTTTGAAAGGATTAAAGAGATGTGGATGATGTGAGAGGGAGCATATATGAGATTGCCTAGTCATGGTGGAGATATGAAGATATATGCTACAATTTTGATTTCAATAATATTTGTATGATGACTTGATCAAACCAAGTCATGTGTTTTTTACAATATATTGAATCCTCATGCATAAACAAAGGGGGAGATTTATAAATGGTTAGGTCCTAGGATCAGGGGACTATGTAGTAGAATTTGAGAGAGAAGGTATGAAGGAAATTATTTTGATTCATCATTGTTAAAAATGATCTAAAGATTCTTAAACAGGTGGATAATCTTAGGTTACTTATGGGGAGTCCCTCTTAATGTTTTCAAGGTAAGTTCATGTAGTTTATGATGTTCATGTATATTTTATCTTCATAGAAACTATGTATGATTAACAAAGAGTGTATTCATAGACCATGTTTGAGAATCACAAGTTAAGAAGAGGTATGCACAATGTTAAGGTAAGTTTATATCATATCTTAGAGGTTTTCATTTCTTATTTTTAGTTAATCAAGTCTTTTTAGGTCCTCAAGATCAGAAGATGAGCCAACTTTCTCATTATATCAAAGGGGGAGAAAGTACTTGAAGAGAGAGACAAAGTGAAGTCAATGACAAAGGGGGATATTTTTAGAGTTTTTTTAAGGATTTTTTCAAGGTGACGAAGGATGTTAATGATGTGTCATGTGTGCTACACCGACAATGACAAAGTGTGCTTTAATGTTCATGCATGGTCCTTCACTATTTGACTTAGTAAGGAAAATGGTGGGTGATATTTATTATATGGGAATGTTTAGTAGATGTTATGGGGTGTTATGAGTGTTTAAAGTACTTATCAAAGTAAAATTAATTCCTAGAGTCATCATATGAGTGTCTAGATTCAAGTAGTCATCTTAGTAGACAAGTTTGAACAAGTAGATTGATGATGCCATATTTCACAAGTGTGAAAGTTTTAGGATAAATTTGATACATGGATAGATTCCCCTATGAGAGTTGATCATGTGGTTAAAATTTTAGGTCTAGACATTGAGAGTAGAAAAAGTTACAATAGTGTAAAGTTGTACTCTCAAATAGAGTTCACTAAGTTTCTATACTTAGCCAAATTTGCAAGAGGAGATCTAATGGTGAACGTTCAAAAGATATAACAATGAGCATATAATCTAAAATACAAAGATACAAATGTGAGAATATGATTGTGTAGATATAGATAAATGGAAAATTTGAATTCAATATGTCAAAATATTATCCAAAGGCACATGGGGCTAGCAAGTGGTGGAAGTTCTTTAGAGACTGACTATAGGGTACATAAAGGGCATGTGGGGTTGCCATGTGGGTTGATATCAGAAGTAAGGATATAAGATCAATGGTGAGTGATGTAGGATAAAGAATAGGATATTATCAAGGTGATAAACAAAGATGTTCTATCTATATTTTAGGGAGCACAAGATGAATACATGTGTCTACATTATTTTCATTCACAAAGTGACTGTTGGCATTTGAATTAGTAAAGGGAAAAACCAGTTTGTAGTATTTTACTAATATATTTTTATCTAGAAAATTTTTGTTGATGGTGTAAAAGAATTTTTTTTAAAGGAATTAAAGTTGCATCAATAAAATTGGATTATAATATTTTAATATTTGTATGGTTTTAGATATTTGCCTCCAAAGTTGACTATGTGTTTGACCATGTTCTACAAGTAACCTAAGAAGGGTATTTGAAGAATTATTGATGGTATTTTGATGTTTCCAGATGAAATAACTATTGGATAGTGTTTTATAATCCATTAATACCATTTTTATATATTTTATAGGTTTTAACAAATCATATTCAGTATGAACAAAGGCTTTGATGTTGACTATGTTTGGTGTATGCACTTGTAGTTTGGGTGACCATCTTATAGAAGTAAGTTAAAGATGTTCTGATTAGAATTAAAGAATAAAATGAGTATGGATATGTTATATAAGTATTATGATAAATTATTTTATGTCATGATATGCTCGTGATCAGATATGGAGAGTCTAAATAGTATAACTATATTTTGATTGTGTGTGACCAGCCTCAGTGGTCATTTTGAGAGAGTTATTTGTAGCACTTATACCTTATGTTAAAGTGTTTAAATAACATAGATATGTTGAATAGGTAATAAATGTCTCACCCATGTTATATAATCATATGTATATGTGAAATATTTGAGTGTTTGGTTCATAAGTTTGAGACAATGTTTTTTGTGTATGAAGACCTGAAGAATAAAGAGAGCTAATTGGGAGGTTCAAATATTGAGTTGATGTTATAGGTGGCATGGAATCATATGAGACTAATAAAGGGGATATTTTATATAGGTTTGATATGTTTGAATCATTGGTAAAATCTGAAAGTGGTCCAAGAGTTTACAAAAGTAACGTGTGGATGTGAAGGCCTAATTGTTTTGGGTCTCATTAAGACCTAATGGAGGATTTAAGTATTAAGGACTATGGATGAACTATGGAGTGGAGTGTTTTAACCATGTAACATTTATGAAGATATATTTAATATGTATACAAATTATTTAAATTATCTTGGTTGACCAAGATTGGTTAAAGGAAGAGCGTGGTATAAGTACAAGGTCTAATTGAACTAATTGAGTAGTCGAGAAAAGTGTTTAAATGAGAAAAATATTTGTGAAGGATATGAGAGATATGTGGATTTATTTATATGAATATAAGAGTGTTTATCTCATGTATTACCTTGTGTTCAAAATTATATTGTTGAATTTATAGGTTTGATGTATGAGAATAAGCGAAGGTGTGTAGATTAATCCAAAAGGTGGTTTTGGATGCCTTGCTTGTATGTGAAGGTTTGAATGAGTGTACAGGATTGAAGGAGGTTGTTTTTAAAGGTTTATCCATAAAATTTATAATCAATTAGAGTTTTGGAGTTATTCATTTCATAGATGTTATGTTGGTGCTCAACATCTTAGACAAGTTGGTGCTTGTCATCTTTAGGGGTTGGTGTTCCTTGTGAAGTGAGTGATTCACTAAATTATCATGTTTGTAATCATATTAAATAAAAATTATTCCATGTTTTAAATTATTAAGAGTGGTTTTTCTACCCCAATATGGTTTCCCACATAGATCTTATGTTATCTTGATTATTTTTCATGTTCATTGTTATGAGTGGGTTATTTGTTTCTTGATTGATGATGGTGTATGACTAAGGGTTTGAAGGATTTATATTGAATTTTTGAAATATATTGATTTAATAATTCAACCCCCTCTCAGTGATTGTACCTATAATAGTTTGAGGTGATCAAATAAAATCAATTTTAAAAGTTAATGTTCCTTAGTGAAACCTTTTTAGAGGTGTTATGGGACAATAAAGACAACTTTATTGGTAAAAACCTCTTGAAATGCACATAGTTGAGAATAACCATTATTCACTACTTGATGAATACATTATTAAATATATCATTAGTACAACTTCCATTCTATAGCATAATCATATGGAAGCTACTCATAGGCCCAAATAATTAAAAAATATGGTGGTCCTATTAAGAGCATATTCATAAGTGTTTGGCCCCACCACAACCAAAATTATGTCAACTCTAAAAACAACAACATTGTGTGTGCCTAAAAAATCTTGATCTTCATTTTCTACCTAACCATTATGCATTCCATTATGATTCATCTATCCATCCCTAGCCACACTTTCCTTTACAAAGGCTATGAATACATCTTGTCTTAAAGTTTGGAGGAAATAGAATCAATAAACAATGAAGATCACAATGACATTATTAGAGTCAATATCAATAATAAGTTCTTGACAAAGCAACTATTTAGAAAGGGTGTGGGCTATAAATTTAAAAAATTTATTACTCTAGTCATATCGTATGTTGATTAGGATAAACATCTCCACATTAGTATGACCAACAAAATAATTTACTAGCCATTTTCTTTACCTTTCCATTTACCTTGCCTTTTTAATTTTACATTCACCTTGTCATTTATCTTGCCTCGCCATTTACTTTGCCTTTTCCATTTTACATTCACCTTGATCTTATTTCATACCTTTCAATTTTCCTCTAATTTAAATTTACCTTGCCTTGACATTTAACTTGCCTAATCATTTAACTTACCTTTCTATTTTCCTTACCTTGCCCTTTGCCTCTCCTTATCATACTTTCATACTTTTACATATATTTTAACTATAGTGACTTTAGGTCTATTCAAAATATGTAGTCAGTGCTCAATTTACAATGCTATCTCACTCACCCCTTTTATAATTCTATCAATATTTTATGAGTAATTTCAATAAATTCTCTCATCATTTTATGAGTCACCTTTCTATGTATTATGAATTTGAAATTGATGCATCAATACACCCTTGGTTTGTCTCACACTCTAAACCTTTATGAATGATATATTTTCAATATTTTGTGACATAAAATACCCTAAAAATTCCAAAAAAATTCAAAAAAATTTAAAAAAATTGAAAATTAGAAAATTGGCTTATGATCTCCTAAAGAGATATAAAGCCCCAAAATCCAAAAAAATTTGTCTTGTCTAAACCTAGTAAAGCATTCTTGATCCACCCTACTGGGTCAAATCCATTATTGGTTCTAATCCATTTCACTACCATTGGGGGTGTAACCTTTCCTTTGCATGTATCCTTTTTTAAGGACACCATCCCATTCACACTTTTAGGCCAAGCTCATAGCTTTTCCCCTATCGGGGTATTACCAAAGCATGTAGCTGATACTAGGACATCTTATCCCTACATGTAATTCCCTTTCATATATCCCTATTTGGGGGCACTGTCTATTTATTAATTCATTGACCCTTGTATATAGACTTGTTTGGGGGCACCATCTATTTATCATTCCACTGAGATTTCTATTGCTTTAAGTTTCAAGCTTTTTATGTGTTTATTTGCTTATTTATTTTATCATTTATTTGTTTACCTATTTATTTGGTTTCATCTTTATACCTTGACTAAATATATATTCATTCATTGGGTGATTCCTTATGCATTTTTCTTGAGTCCATATATATTCATATATCAACATTATCATCATTGATGCATTTTTATCAATTATTTTTAAGATAAGGAGTCGATCCTTATGCAAATTATGAATAGGTAATCATCATTCATACTAACATTTACTATAATAAAATATAGGCTAGGGGATCTTACAAGTAATGGTGCCATATAAACTTGTCATTTTTCACTTTGGAAAATCTTCCCATACTCGTTGATCAAATAAACCCATCAACCATTCTAGTTGTATCAATGCTAATAAGGATGAGCATCTCCACATTTGTAGGTATAACTAAATAACTCCATATATAAATTCTTATTCTTATATTCTATTCTTCATTCCATTTTCTCCCACTTCTGGGTGAACTACAATGGCCTAAGGTCTAATTGGACTATGTAAGTAGTGTTTAGATACATGATGTGTCTTAGGTTAGCTCAGACACATTTTTTATTCAAATCATTTATTTTATCACGTTTTTCATCCTTTTGTGCCTTTTTTTTTGTGTTTTTTTAATTCATTATACCATCACATCTATGTGGCATGTTATATCTTTGAGTTATGCTTAACAATCTACCCTACTAGGGCACAACCAAAAATAATTATTCAATCAAGGTCATCAAAATGATTATAACCAAATTTGTGAAAATCATTATTTCAACCCATCCATGCTGTTGGGGCACATGCCTATGCCAATGATTATAACCACCTTTGGGAAAATCAATGTCCTAACCTTTGTCCCTGATTATAAGTACCTCTAGGCAAATTAGTATTTTAATCAATGCATTAAAGCATTAAATCAATGGATTAATTTCATCCATGGGTTAATTTAATTATTCTTCTTATTTCTTCTTGAGGCAGCATCCATCAATTATAAATGTTAGCCACTCCCTCAAGGGGGCATCATAGGATTACCAAACTTTATTTGGAGCATCATTCCTAAATCATTATCTTCTTTTTATTCTTAACAAAAAAAATTTATTTGAGAAAACATTATTGTGCCATTGTCTCACAAAACCATCTCAAATAGGGGAAAACTATATACACTCATTTTTACAACTTCTGTGTTTAAATGGATACTAGAGTAACTTCTTGAAAATAATGCAAGTTAGGCCTAGAAATCACTAAAATGCTTTGATTCATCAATGCACATAACATGTATCTTCTAAACCATGTAAATCTATACCTAAATTGGGAAATTCATTAAACACAATTATCATTTTCCTCTAATTAATCTCAAGTCAATTTTTGACCAAGAAAATTAACCTTTTTGACCATATATGAGGGGCAACTTATTAAAATTCAAGAATGGAAATTAAGTTGATCATGATTAATTAATTGGTCAAACCCAATTAAATGCATAGGTAAAAATACGATGAATAATTAATTATTGAATTTATATCTTTATAAATTCATAAATCTAGATTAATGACATCATATTTTGTGAGTTATCAAGAACTGATAAAATATCAAAAATAATCTCAATTTGTGAGCCATTCTTATTAATTAAAAATATTAATGGATTTTCCCATCCATAACTTAACCATGGTTAAATTAAACCTAACCATACTTTAGTTAGGGTTAGTTTAGAAGGCTATAATTACAACGCCTCACCCATTCTTCAAAGAAGCTTTCCTATTTAATGTTACTATGAAGGAATTCCTTCAAGGAAGTTCTCAATCCAAAGTTATAATTTTCAATTATTGAGAGACAAAACATTCCCATAAGGTTATAATTCAAAAATATTGACAATGTTTTACATATTACCAAAGCCAAGCCAAACATTGCCAAGGTGACAAAGATAAATGATGAAAGGATCATCATTACCAAGTACTCTTTGAGCACATGACTGAGCACATTCCTCCATGGATAACATGAAATTATTGATCTTAATGAATGTAAACAATAATTTTTTTGTCTTATATTGTGAGTTGTATTTTTATCTTGTTCCTTTGATGTCTAGGCTTGAGGTGTGACATTTATTAGTGTGTTTCTATTGATTGTTGGCATGTTAAAACTTGACTAAATATCCTCTTGGATTCCAATAAGATAGGTATCACTTTATAATATAGGATTTAAATAATTCCTAGGAAAACTATGCATTAGATTCAAAGGACCCTATATTGTTAATGAAGTATTACAACAAGGTACTATAATGCTAAAATATTTATAGGAATTATACTGCCGAGATGTATAAATTTTTCTAAGATTAAACATTCCCACATTTAATCTCTATCAAAAGCTAAAACTTTGAGTGGGTGTTATGTGGAACCATGTAGTTAGGATTTTAATTAATGTTCTTCTTTTTGCTTTATTTTTTAAGTTAGATTGTTTTTAAACTACATTTGTTGTAGCACAACACATCACAGTAGTCTTACAATAGTTATGATCACAAGGTGTGATTGCTTTCTAGAGGTAGCTCACATGAGACATCTGGCTAAAAATACATTGAGGATATCAATTAATTCTAGGAATATGGTGAAAAGATAGGTATGAAAAACAAAAGTCCAATGGACATGTCAAACTGTTAATGATGTGAGTTTTAGCATATTGTATTATTTCTAAGGTAGATTAAGTATTAAATATATAAATGGATGCATAAAATAAATTAGATAGAATAAAAGACAACTAATCACATCAAATAATTATCAAATAAGTAAATCAAATATTTTTAAGCACAAAATGTCATTGTCAAGGTAGCTCAAAGTAAGTGATAGTAATGAGGATAACAACACTCATGCACAAATAGTTAGTGCATTTAAACTAGTTAGCAATAAAAAAATTGGTGATGAAAAATATATATGAGTGGGGTATGGATATTTAAAAAACATTAAATACTATAGATAATAAGATAATTCTACAATCTACATCAAGAATACATTTTTTTGAATGGATTTTGAAGCAAATCCACATCACGCACCATAATCACTATCACAAAGCACTGATATAGCCATGGATAGAGGTCAGCTATTGATCCCACTCATATATTCACATAATAAGAGATGTGTATTGGGTTAGGTCTTATCCAAACCAATTAAAATGACCTTGATCCCTTTGAATTCATTAACACAACAAAAACTACTCTCTTTTCCCAAGATACTCAAGGAGCCACTGAATGAGGAGCCTTCCCACTTCAACATCCACTTTGAGGTTGTGACACATAAAGGATGCTTAAGCTACCTACATTTGAGAAATTAATGAGGTCATGATCACTTTTTAAATTCATTATAATCAAGGGGATATTTATTTATGTAAATAAATCATAATTTGGATCATTGTGTAAATAATGGTGTGAGCTACAGGCTTTCCAAGTTGATGTAAATCCCTCATTCAATATAAATGTACAATACTACCAATACATCCAAATATGTGGGAAAAATATACCATGTGAGTAGGATAAAGAATTCCATTTTATTCTATTTAGTATTTTTAGATGATCACTCTAGTTGAAGGCATCATATAAATGTTGTCATAGACCACTAAGTAGTAAAAGTAAGCAACAAGAGGGGTAACTGATATTGTGTATCAGGTGATAAGGTTACAAGAGGAATTTAATTGGATTATATTTTTGTTATATAATCTCACTAACAACATCAAGAAGGTACTTGTTATAACCAAGAAAAAAATTTAGTACCAATTTTTATTTTTGTTATTATGCTTCACACATTAGAAGTCCCCACTTGGACTAGTCAATGTGATTTTAGATTTTTGGCCCACTACTACTATTACAAACATTATTTAGATGAAAATAGGTAATTATAATGATTTATTTGGTTTTCTTAATAAATTATGGTTATAATCCCTAAATTTCATTAGTTCACTCCCTCACATACCACAAGATGTTACGTAATATTTGGGACAACATGCTTTGATCACCAAGATATATCATGGCATTCAAATAAAAATCCATGAGTTTACATCACCACCTATGACTCCAATGCCATTCTTTATTTGTATGACCAAAGCATAGGTTATAGTATATAGGTAAAAATCCTTATTTTTGAGTTTAGTTCCACCTTTATAAGTTATTATTTAGTAGGTGTAATAGTCAGATCCAACACAAGCACAACCATAAAAACTAACATAGAAAACATGAGTTCTATCATCATAAGATAAGGGAAAAGGGAAGGCACCTACATGCCATGCTTCACCACCACCACCAAATAAAAGGATGTGATAATCCTATGGTTCCCAAGATAGCTAGTGAGTGTGACCTCCCAAAGCTAAGAGTCAATGAGGATGAAGTCCTCAAATATATGTTAGAAGATATTGGTAAAAATGTCTACGACAAATAGGTGGAGAAGGAATTATTCTTATACAAATTAGTGTACACCTTTCAAGTGTGAAATAATATATGCCAAGACCTATAGGTTGACATTACTCAACCACCTTCATATATTATTACAGATATTATAGGGTAAGAAGCCACTTAGTGAATGATGGAGGCAAAGATATTTTTGACTATTCCATCCATAAGATCATTAGCTGTATACTTGGTGAATCTCCCAAAACATGATAGTCCTACGTAACCATTATTTTGACATGTCTTACTACCTAACCATCATAGACTATCATAAAAAGGATAGTGTCATTTGGGGAGCTTGTAGGATCAAGTGGTGTGGAAAAAACACAACTAACATAGTAAAAGGCCCATCTTCATATTGTGACGAAGAAAAAAGAGACCCTCACTCCTCTAACTAGATTTAGAAAGAAGAAGCTTGTATACAAAGGTTAGATCATATAATCAAAATCATCTAAACATATTGGATCAAAAAATAAGTTGGTAGACATAGAAGTCATTGAATAACCCTAGGACACAACTATGTAATAACTATGAATAGAACAACAAGTTGTGCATGATACCCCAGATCTTCAGGGGGTGAAAATGGAAGTGGAAAAGAATTATAAAAATGAGGAAGGAAAAACAAAGAAAAAATAATTGAAAAAATAAGTGGGTGTATAGGAAGCATAACAAACACAACAAGAAGATGCATAGGAGCAACAAAAAGAGCCATAAGCTAATGAGAAAGAAAAATAAGAAAGCCAAAGAATTAAAGGTTGCATAGAAAGAAGCTAAAGAAGCTAAGTCTAAGATGAAGAAATATAAGTAAGAAGAGGTTGAAAATAGGGAAACTGAAGAAGCAAAGTTAAAGAGGAAAAAATATGAAAAATCCCACCAAGAACAATAAAAGGCACAAGCTACACAAAAAAATGAGGTGGAATAATAAGTGCAAGTCAAGGCTAGTGAGGAATAATGTAGGCATGCAATGCAAGTTCAAGCATTTGAAACCAAATTTAAGGTTTAAGATGAAGCCAAATCTAAGGTTGGCATATACGATAAATCTCATGCTCAAGATGATCCTAAATCTAAGGTTTAAGAGGAAGCTAAAGTGCATGTTGAAGTAGATGCTAAGGCTAGAACTGAAGCTACAATTTAGGCTAAAAAGGACAAAGATGCCAAAGAAAGGAATAAATAAAGAGAATAGTATATATTAAGGCTATATAAGAGGATTATATCCAAAACTACAAATCTCTATCTAGTGGTTGTGGAATGTCTTAACAACATCAACTCATACAACCACCTTCTTACTTTTAATGGCTCAATTTACACCATCCCCTACAACACTAGAAACCACATCCATGGAAATTACTAAAAAAATTATGGAAACATCTTTGGTTGTGACACAACTATCATTATCAAAACATATTAAAGGTTTAGTTACATTTTAGTATTTAATTGCATAGAAGGCTTTAGATTTAGATTAAGAAGTTTAAGTCTATGCGAGGAAAAGGCCAAAGCAAAAAAATAGTTAGAAAAGGTACACCATTTTATAAATAACACTTTTAAAACCTTAGTTACATGGGTGATAAGTGATCAATTAATGTCTAAATATAATAAATTCATTTCTCTTTTTACATAGCTTACAAAATATTGGGCCGTTATGCTAAAAGTACTTACATTGAGCACATAAGGGCATGTTATACAAAATGAAACAAAAATTATCTAAAAAATCATTTAAGAATATGAATAGTTTTTAGAGATAGCTATGTAATAAGCCAAGAAAATATCCCAGGATATGCTAAATTGGAGATAATATCTCAATCATTTACTTGTATACTATGAAACATGATTTTATCATTGCAGATAAAGCTAAAATAGAAATAGGATGTTGCAATGCAAAAAATACAAGTATAGCATACTAAAATAATGTGAAACACCTTTTTATCCATTAAAGCCCAATTAATACCAATAGATTATATGAACTCATATTGGATATACAACTCAAAATCTCTAATGCCAAAGCACTACTCAGCATTACAGAGGATGAAGATGTAAAAAAAATGATGGTGATTCATATTCCTCTACACATTATACTTTCCATGGTTTTCAAAGTACTCATAAATTAGAAAATTATTAAGTAGGATCTATCTCAAGTTGATCTGGATATTGCCCAAATAATAGATGAGCCATAATTCATTCCTTTATAACAACTCCATCAAATTCTATAGAAAAAAGATGGATGTAAAGGTGAAATCTCAATGACCACCTTGAACATTGGGTGCACCATAATATAATGGGTTGGTAGCCAAATAAATTAAACAACCTTTCTATCAACATATTCAAATTTATCCACCACCATAATAGTAGGTAATGCGCATTCTAATTTTGAGACTTCATAATTTTTTCAATTTTTTGTAAGATAGCCTAAACTTTAGGAGTGGGGCCAAAATAGTTTGAAACCTATAAAGGGAAGCCAAATGGTTATGATATTCTATTGTAAACCTAAAAGGTTTGTAGGATAGTATGATAATTAGTTAAAAAATTGAAAGGGTGGCTAATTAGTATGCAAAGGTTAAAGACTGGTAAATGACACCTAGAGTGATTACTGTGACTTTTATTTATGGATCATATTATCAAATTAGTTTAGAATAGGTTTCAAATTTATCTCAATATGAGACAAACATTTAAATCCAAGAAAGTGTTCAACATGGGCTAGAGCATGGTAAAATTCCAAAGTATAATAGGACACATGTGCAAAGTATATAATTTTGTCTTTTGTATAAACTTTTGTATATAATCAAATTGATAAGTCTAATCAGGTAGTAGAAGAATACAAGGAATCTTTAATTTTGTATCTCAAAAGGTTGGAATGTGAAGAGATAAAATATTGTAAAAAGTTATATATAATACTCTATTTTAATAGAATATAGTTCCAATGTGTTGATAGAGATTAATAGACTAGTTTTAATATGGTTTTCTTGATCATCTTTTACATATGGTTAGTGCGCAACAAGTAATCTATTCTACTTTAATATGTTAAACATATGTTATGCTATTATGTTATTCTTTTTTTTGACATTTTTATTCTTCTTAATATGTATGTGTACTTTTGTATGTAAATGATGAATTGTAAGTCTATTCAATTAATTATGGTTTATGTTTACTCCACACTACACAAGCTATCTATATAAGTAGAATGTTATGGATTATTTCTAGGAACCTCTGCTAACACTAGTGATCTTTTGGAAAATAACTTAGCCCACATTAATAACTATAAAAAAATTAGATTCCAAAATGGCACTCTTTTTCATTAAATGATGGAAAGACATGTCTAATAAAGATAAACATAATATGTCAGATGATAATCTCTTCCACTTATTCACTAATGCTCTTTATCCTAAATTATAATACTCTGTTAGGACCTTTTCTCCAAAATTCTTGGAAGAGGTTCTCAACCAAGATAAACATCAATTTTTACTTGTATGTCAATTTGAGACTTCATACCCTTCAAAAAGAACTCAAATGCTTGTGAAAGATAAAACTAAACAAGCAACAAATGAAGGTGTGAAAGTTACTTATGAATCCATACACACTATCCAATCCATGTCTGTAAACAATGCCATGTAGCATAATCCTCAAATTTTCAATAATAATAATTCTCATCCTATTTCCACATTTTATCAAGGGAATAATATGGATGTACACAAACCTCATTCCTTACCATAAATTCAAAATCATATTCCATTACCTTCCCCTTGAGATATTGATCCTACATGCCCTATCAAACATTAGTATTATCCCCATAGATTTTTCTAGTTTCATGTAACTTGGGGCCATTCTCATGAATTTTTTTGCTAATTACAAAAAAATTATATGGATTATCTCCTTGGATCCAACTTTGATCATGAATCAATTATACATATACTTTAACATGCTTATGAAATAGAAGCTAAAGATCATAAAAATAAAACAAAACATCAAAATTTAAATCAAGCCAATTATCATGTATCCATTTATAAGGATCCCCTTCCTAACCATCAAGATAACACTAATCAACCTCCTACTACCAATAATGTTGAAAGTACTATAGATCCTAACACCAACAATGAGAATGTTGTCAACATGAATAACATGATTAGATTAGTTTATTATATTTATAAATATATACCTTATAAACATAACAATTTTACAAAGTTGTGAACTATTTAAGACTCATACCCATTTCATCTCATAAAATTAAGACATGTGGAACCAATAAATAAGTACGTATCAACTCCAATAATGTAAATAAATAATACCTTTCATACCATTGATATAATATCTAATCCCCTTACAACTAATATACCTCAAGTGGATACCTCACAAATGTAAATTGGTATTTATTAAACTCAAACACAATAAATTACCAAAGATACAACCACATCACCTAAGATATCACAATCACCTACAAACCAACAACCCATTTAACCAAAACTAAAATAAACATACCCTATCAAAATAAATTTCAATTCAATTCCAATCCACCTTCAAAGTATTTATTTCAATATTATGCACCTTTATCCAATAATACTCTAAGATGTTATGATGAATAGGATCCTATATCATAACTTTCACATCTCCCATCTCAAATTACTTTCTTATAACACATGAGAACGTTTCCTCATCATCATAATTGACTAATTCAATTATTATTTGAAATTAACATCCCTTCCTTATCCTCCACTTGTGGGATAATAAGCTATCTTATTAGGATCTTTCAACAATAGAAATAAATGTATATCCACATTGATGAAACATTAGACACTTGTTTCTTGCTCAAATTTCATATCTCTTTCATGATATCTAATGAGATATTGCTTTGTGAAAATGAGATACCATTATTAATTAGTGTAAAAATAGGATATATCCAAGTAAAATGTGCTTTAATCAATGAAGGATTGGTAACTTGTGTTTCTTTCCTTAATTTCATTAAAATGCTTGGATACTTTGAATGTAATCTTAAATCCATGCAAAATACATGTCAAGGATATGAATAAAGACAAATGACTCTATTAGGTTGTGTTTGGATTATTATCATGGTTCACCCACTCAAATTACATGTGAAATTCATGATAATTAACTTTCCACTCTCTTGCAATATCTTACTCTATCGACCTTAGATACACCGAATGAGAGAAGTTACCTCATCAGCATGCTAATGTGTTAAATTTTCCCTATAATGATGCTATATACAAGATTAAAAGAGATATGAATCCTTATAATTTTTAACAATTCCATGAGAGAAGGGTTTTTAAAATACCCCCTTCAACCCTTACCTAGTATCTCATTTAATGAATCATAATATTTTTATTATAATGTTGACTCTACTAGAGGCTATAATAGTCATCCTGAATTAATAGGAAACATACTAACTAACCTTTTTGATTAAAATAATGATGAAATAGATGAGATAAGATTAAAAATGAAAACTTTCTATCCCTCTCTTAATAATAATTGCTTAATTACCTCATCTATGAACTCGATCTCATCAAAAACCATGTGATGAAATTCTTGTTACCTTAGAAAAATAAAGAATTCCATTCACCATGCCTCTTCAATAGATAAAATCATTGAATCATATACTATTAACCTTTACATTCCTAATTATGATGATGGATATTCTTTAGATAATCCCTTTTTAGCTGGCTTTTCTTAAGTTAAAAAAGTATATATACTTATATACAATTCTTTTTACAACATTATTGTAGTTTTGTTCCCATAGTTATTTCTCTTGCTATAATACCTAGTATTAGTTCTTCATTTAATCTTTATAGGTCCAAGATGAAGCACACACCAAATACTATTCATGTCACTATTGAACCTCTTTGGAGTATGCTTATGGACTATTCCATGATAGTACTTACCACTTTGATATATTCCATGATTCTTCTAGTTTATTTCCTCTAGAGATGTTAGCTACACTACTTAAACCTACTATGATTTCATTCTTTCATGTAGTTTAACCTAGTGTTGATATTATTATAAGTTATCATATTGGTGATGGCATAATACCTTTTCTTAATATTGATCTTATACCATAAGTATGGGTAGATGAGCCTTATTTTGAGATATATAGAATTTCTAGTCATTAGGTCAAGGATTATAGTGCACACTAGAAGTAACTTACCCCTTATTTTTCTAACATATATAGATAACCTTCACCATTTTATACTAGATATACTTTTTATCATGGTACACAATAATTCTTCTACTTATTGCTGATAGCTTAGGCAATACATTTGTACACTTCGTCCAACTATAGCACAATCAAAAGACAAGAGTCACCACATCCTAAGTTACTTCTAGGGTATATTACTCATTATGGGGAGGTATATTATCTTTGGGATCAATGTTATACATAACATAATAATAGATGCCAAGTGATTCAACAACATTTTAAAGATTTTCCATGGCCTACACCTTCACCATCTCAGCCTCATGTTCTAGGACAATCATAAACAAAGGTTCCTCATTCTCCATAGCCTATGTGATGATATGGTCAACATATGAAGGTGTTTTTGATATATGAATTAGTGGGATAAAATACTTAAGAGTTAAGGAAAGTCATATGGCTAACAAAAAAGGTGATCAACAAGTATACTCTATAAAAAGAAAAATCAAAGGTGATGGTTTCTAGATTTGATATGCAATGGATAGTAAAGTGTGAGTGTGCTTAGTGGATGTATTGAAGTGAAAATAAGATTTATGAATGTGTAAATGACCTATAGGTCATATTTATTATTTTATAATAGTTATCTTGTAGGATTGAATATTGAAGATGAGAGAAGAAGTATAGAGTGATCCAAAATGGTGTTTTGGATGCATTGCTTGTGTATGAAAGATTGAGAGAGTGTGAAGGATTAAAGAGAGGTGTTATACATTATTTATCCATTAGATTGAAAGGAAATTAGATTTTTGGATATATTGATATTATATTTATTATTTTGGTGCTCAACATATAGGACAAGTTGGTGTTTGTTCATGTTTAGGGGTGGGTGCTCCTTATGAAGTAGGTGCTTCACTAAAGGTCTCTTATTTATGATATTTCCTAAGACAATTAGTCCATGTGTTTTTATGATTGAGAGTGAGTTTTATCCTTGATGAGGGTTTCCCACATAATTAAGGTGTTGTGTGATTGATCTTGCATTATCTTCCTTGTTCATTGTAGTAAATAGTTTGTATGATTCATGAATGTATGTGTTGAATGGTTAAGAATTGAAGTTGGATTATCTTACATAATTGATTCACCACCCCTCCTCTCAGTGATTTTACCTCTAATTATTGGTATTAGAGACATACCTTCTTTAAAATCTTAACCACTTGAAGGTGATCATAGGTATAATGAATGACAAAGAGGCTGAGATATATCTTCAAGGAGAACTAGTATGTGCCTTTTCAGAGATCAAATGTCTAAAGGAAGAGAATGAAAGATTGAAAAAAAAGAAAGGATGTAATAATTCAGATATAAATTCCTCAATATATCATGGTATTAATGCAATCATTGATGTTATAAAGACACAAATAGATAAACTAACATCAATAGTCAAGAATTTGTAGGAAATGATGAATAAAGGCATGAATCAAAGATTGGATCATTTAGAGGGTAAATATGTGACATATATAGATATGCTTCTATCTATGGATAAGAAAAATCCTAGCTCAAACAAATAACTTAAAAATGAAAATTATTTTGTTTCTGATGCACAAGTAAAAGGAATGACTAACTTGAATAACTATAGTTATGATTTCAATGGATATTGCTACACTTGTAATGAATATGATCACAAATATAGAGACTATATTTTCACTTCAAAGAATAGAAATGGAATTTTATGCTAAAACTACAAACAATAGGGACATATAGCTAGGTATTGTAAGAGGGCCTATTGGAAAAAAGACATACAAATCATTGACACAATCAAATGGTTCAAGGAAGATAAATCCAAGATTAAAGAAAAGAATAAAAATTTAGATAGTACACCAAAGGAAGAGTCAATGTTTGTTCAAACCACATTTCATAATCAAGAGGATGAAAAAAAAAGAATGGTACATAGATAGTGGATGCTCAAGTCATATGATAGGAGACAAGATTTTATGAGTTCAACATCCCCGAGTTATAAAAAAAATGAGAACCCTTGTTAAAATTTTGTAAATTATGATATAAATTAGGCATTGAACTTAATCAAAGTGTATTATTGAGTATCACGTTTTGATTTATCTTACATTGACATGTTAACACATAATCTTTTTTTGATCTTACCTAATGTTTCTAACATTTGTCTCATGCGTATCCATCTTTCAAGATCAATTCTTCTTCATTATAATGAATAAATGTTCATGGGTTTATGCTTAAATGTTAATTTGACCCTTAGTTGGTTAACTAATACAGTCCCATTTGAGTCATTATGTTAACATTTGGTCCTTAATTTATTGATTAAACCCAAGTTTAAATAACATTCAAAACCTTAGTATAAATTACTTTAGCCTAAGTTTTTATTAAATTGGATTCATATTTTGATGATTCACTTTATTCCATCTTAGTCTTAGTTTAATTTTATCCTAAGTTTTGATCAAGTTTATTAATTCATTAAAAATTTAATCTAAGATTTATGCTAAGTTATTATATGTCCTGAGCACTTATTCTTTGATTTTATTATTCATAGGTATGAATTTAATGTAGGAATACCAATTGTTGAAACCTTGATTGATTAGATCAAGGATCAATGGCACATAAGTGATCACCCAGAGTCTATAAGTTGCATTCCCCCTAATCAATATTGATGATGCATATTATTACGTACAAATTCTAATCAATGATCTACATTGAAGACAAGGGTCAATAAGCCAAGATGGATATATAATGGCAAAAATGAAGTCAATAGATCAAAGGATCTTGAGAAGGCATGCAAGGATATCATGTTTTATAATCATGGTGAATTGGTAGTAGATTAATAGCCCGTGTTTGATTATATGTTTATCATATCAATGATGTATGTTTGAACATGTAGATCAAAGATTGATGATGTACATTCAACTATACATATGAATATGAATGGTGTGAATAAATTTGATATTTAATAAGCCCGTATTACATATAAGGCTACCATGTGTTATAAGATAATTAACTGAATGGAGAGTAACATTAAGGTACACAAAAGGCACATGCGGCTACCAAGTATTACAATCTTAGAATCCCAAATCAAAGATCAATGGCCAACATTGAATTTTAAGGCTAGGAGACTCTCAAAGAGATCGATGGAGTGAATTTGATCGATTTTATAGGGAGAATGAGATGAATACATGTGTATGAATTGACACAATCATATTTTAAAATTAAATAAGTAGTGTGGTAAGGAGATGTCACATAGGAAAACATGTCAGATCAAAATATTTTTTGGATTGAAGCATTTATATGTATAAATAAAAGATCCAAATATAATTTGGGTTATAAAAACAAATAATTCAAATTCATATGTTACCATTAAAGCTGAATTAAACCACTAAAATTCCTCAAACCTATGAGAAATCCCTAGAATTATTCATGCATTCACTATTTTGAGCCATAAGAGAGAGATTGATAATCAAAGTTGTTCAAAATGTCTAACCATATGCCAAAAGTGTTGAATTATCATTCACAAGTGGAAAATTTAGTCACAATCATAGCAATGACAACCTATAGACCTAATTTAAATCAAGTGGTTGAATTATACTTTTCATCAAATGTAGAGGGCAAAGTATTTAAAGATATATAATTTGTCTTCTTCACTAAATACAAGAGACAATAATTGCTTGAGCTTTTTTTAGACCATATAAAACCAAGGAATTTTAACCAAGAGGAGAAGATGTTTTTGATAAAGAGACTATATGGTGGCATCATGTCAATTTAGTTTATAGGACTATTATGTTACCTCCAAGCTAGAGGTATTGCACTACATTGATGTCTTTATTCCTATTTTTAAACATGCTAAAATTGATAAGGGTATGCTTATCCATAACCTAGTTTGATAAAAGTAGCATACATATCCCATATTACCTTTCAATCCTATTATAAATGATCTAGGCCCCAAATTGGCCTCACCTCCATTAATGCATGGGCCTAGAAACATACCATAGAAGAAACCCTAGTGAAATAGTTATAAGATGGTGACAAGGTCTTTGAATATCCTAACAATAAAATCTTTGTGAGCCAATTTAAACCAGGAGTCAGAATGGTTATGACCATGTTGAAAAAATTATATTGATTTGCACATACTACACATGTGGAACCTATATGGGTGCTTGTTATGTATTTCATTATTGAGGAACTGGTAGTACCTCCTTCAGGTGAAATCATTGGAATTTAATTAATTAGGAAGATCTTTAGTATTAAAAAAAGAAGAGAAATAAGTCCTTCATGATGTCATATTTATTAGATGCCTTTTGTACCACAATTAAAATCCCAAATCAAAGAGTGTGGTCCCCCAATGGCACCTAAATTGTGTCCCAATATTACTCAAAATTTCATATTTATAAACACAGGGACCATATCTAATTCATCTATGACTATATATCCTGCTTCAAGCCAACCCATCAATTTTATCCCCATGATGAGGATAACTCCTTTAGCCAATAAATCTATTGAAATAATTGGATATATCTAGATATGCCTTTATTGCATGGTTATTAGTATAGAGGAAAGCCAAAGTGCTCCCCTTAAACTACTAGTACACATGCCAAATAAGTTCATAGAATAGGAAGTAACATTCTAATTGTTTAATGGAATATATGGGATCTTCAAGACCAAGAGGAAAGGACTTCTCCATGGTTTTTCCATGACTATTGGCACAACCAATTTTAGACAGTGGGACCAAATTTAAGTGGCTTCAAAACATAAACTTTCTTTCAATTTGTAGATAGATGATAATAGATAGTGGGATCCTAATGGTAGGGTAAAGGAGTACTTCAAGAGGAAAAGAATTTTTATTGTACCTTATGAACATGAACTTAGAGAACATGACTTTGTGTACACTAATGCAACCACATATTATGAATTTACTATAATACTAAAGGAACTTAATATAAATCCTAAATCTAGATTACTAAAAGATCATAAGATGGAAGATAGATGTCAGCTTGGTTCTATATAATATAATTTGGTAGATATTAGACCTTCTAGGCTTCCCCTAGGTAACATAAAAACATAGCATAGTTTTGAATAAAGGAGACCAAGAGAAGTTGCTTCAACCCCCTCAATCCCTGAGTCTTCTAGAACATCTAAATAAGATTTGCCTCAATAGAAACAAATGCCCATGATATCTTTAGATCCACATGAATCTCTTGAAGATGGACTAATAATGCTATCCATGGCCTATGAAATAGACACAAATGTAGAGGAATAAAATGTTGAGGAAACCAAATAGGAGAAGGAAAAAGAGGAGTCATTGGACTTAGTAATCATTGATCCTTCCAAGAGGAAGACTGAGACTATAATTGTCCAAAAGGTAAAGAAAGTAAAAATGGCCATCATTCTGGGTAGTTCTCAGGTACCACCACCCTCCAAGTATTATAGAATTAATTTCCATTTTAAGGACATCAACCTATTTAGTGAAGAGAACCCAATTTATGGACCAACTATACATGAATTGTTCATATATGAACCAAAGATGTAGAATTTTCTTACTGCCTATCACCCATGGGCTATAGTGAATACCACATATATCCCTCAATAATAGTAGTTAAAGCCCTTGATAATAGCATTGAAAAATGAATAACAAAGGATAATTGATACTCTAAATCAACAATATAACTATAAATAGAGGTTAAAATTAAGCATATGGCCTAGTCTTTAGTTGGACTCAGGTATGATCTAGTTACTACATGCCTGTAAAGAGTAACTAAAATAGTTGTCATAGAAGAGGGTCAAGATGTTTTACACCAAAGGGTTGAACCTTTATTTCACCTAAATCATAAGAGGGAATAGAGACTAGGGGAAGACCCAATGTTTAAAGAAAATGTTTTGGATCTAACCCAATCCCAGTCTGAAAGGTTACAAGATGCAATCAAAGGAATATAATAAGAGAATAAATTTTTGGAAGAACAATATATTTTATCAATACTAGTAGATATTTCTAATAACTTTGAAGCAACTATCTACGAGACATTCAATTCTTTGAAGGCAATAAGGTCCAAATTGGACATGATGTGTAAACAACATGACATGGCTCTAAACTAAGCTAATCAATGGTAAGGATCAGATAAGAAAGTAAAGGCACTGATGAAGATACTAATGGAAATATAGATCTCTAAAATTAAAATGGTCAGCCTATCAAACTTAAATATGGCCATGATAACCCTAATGGAGAAAATTAGGGACATAAATAAGTGGTCAAAAAGCATTGAAGGTCTCTCAGGAGAATTAAAACAACTAAAAGGTAGAATTATATAGATACTAGGAGGTTTTATTAAGTATCCAACCATCCCTAGACAAACATGCCTAATAACTAATTAATAATACCAACAAACAGATACCAAGTTCATCTAGTAGGTCAAGAGTAGAAGTAAAGGCACCACAGAGGATGACAAAAACCATATCTTGAACTTGATCTTGTCAAAAAATGAAAATATTGGTAATGCTAGGAGCACAAAATAATCCATGATTAGAACAAATGAAATATTTAGAGATTTAGTAGGGAAAATAGAGGAGATATTCATAGATCCAATCATCAATCTTAGGTTGATTGATGAATAGTATGACAAATCCATGAAGATTTTGGAACAAAATAAAAAGGATGAAATTTCAGGGGCATCTCAAAGTCAATAAGGTTTAGTTAGTCTATTATTTTGTATCAAAAACCATGTAAATCATTTTAAAAGAATATACTATTTAGTTAAAACATGTGCAACATGTAACACACATGGCTTATAGGTTAGTCACATTTGATAGGTGTCATTAGTATGAGAATATTTATAAGAGGGTATTCTTCCTTGACACTTGTATGATTCCAATTTGATAATGACTAACCTAAATACACCATAGGTTGCTCTTATAACCTATAAAAGGGAGTATTATCATTAAAAAAAGAGAGGAAGTTTTGAGAACAAAATTATTTTGTAAATTTTGGAACAAATAATATAAGAAAGAGAATTTTGTGAAGATTATCTCATTTTGTCTATTTATTTGTTATCATGGATACTTCATCAAGTCTCTATTCTGATGTTTATATTTGAACTAATTTTATGAATTCTAGATATGCATGTATTAATGTAGAGTTGTTAATTTGAGATTTACACTAGGCTAACTGAAAGTAATTATATTTACTTCAATATCATTGATTTTCTAAAAGATCTAAAGATAATTTTTTTTAATCTAAGTAAATATTTAAATTGAATTTGATCTCTAATTTGCATGTTTCCAAATATATTTTAACATTTTCCTGGTATATGATAAAATCTATACTATTTGGTAATTTTATGTCGTATGCTGGTTTGAAGATGCATATCTTTGATGAAATAATAGTTTTGTCAAGATGTTTGAACTAAGGAATAAAAACATCTCTCTTTGTACCTTATCCTAGCTATTTTCTCAATTTTTTTTCAAATTACTACAATTTACTTTCTCATTGTTAATGTTCATGCTATATTAGAGTCTTAGAGTTTATATTCTAATCATTATTCATTATATTGAACTAAAATAACATTTATATTCACAAAACTTTAGGACCAAGTTTGCTCCCAAAAACCACTTTCATAATCATTTTGTTGGATAGTCAAATAGCTTGGTTGCTACTCCACCATAGATCTTAGGAAGATCACATAAAAAAGATTATTTTAATATTTAAATGAGAAGTGTTTTCAACACTATATTAACCCTATGATACATTTAAACACATCAATAGGTGGGATAATTGGTGCTAAAAGGAGGGTTTGAGCTAAATATTTGTGAACCTAAATTATTTTGAGTTGATTTTAGTGAATTTTGTTTGAATATTAGTTAATCCTATGAATATTTTTGTTTTTCTTAGCTTAAATTTGTAAATAGCACTTATAGTCATGGTTTTAGAATAGTCTTTAGGCTTATTTAGCTAAAGATAGTTATTCTTTGAAGATTTATGTGAAATTGTTGTAAATATTGTTTAAGATTTATGAATCTAATGTGTTTAAGGTTGGTGATAGTAATTTTGTTCAAAGACCACAAATATTCCAAAGTTTGGATTTATATGTAAGCTAATACAATTAAATATAGTGATTATTTGAAATATTTCTTTAAATTTGTGCAATGTTTGCTTGAACTTAGAAATCTAAATGTACAAATCTACTTATTTGTAAGAATTAAAAATGTCATTTGTAAATATTTGAAGATCATTTGTCTTTGCAAAAATAAATTTTATACATCATATTTTGAATATGAATTGGACTTTACACGCTGTAACTACCATGAATAAGAACTAGGTTAAGTTCTGAGAGAAGGCTACCTCTTCTTTCCTTAGAAATTCATAGGAAAACAAGAGTGGATAAAGAAAAATGTAGAGTTTCTAAATCTCAAACTAATTCACCTATTTTTTTTCTATAGTCAATCCTCATCAATTTATGGCTTGGTTAGTTGGATATTATATCAATGTGCTTGGTTAGGTATATGAATTACCAATAAATTCAAAGAAATATTTAACTTCATTTAGTCCTATAGGCATTGTTACTATTGAAGAACATGTCAAGTCTTTTAAGGTTGCCTTAATATTTTTAAATATTATTCATGAATATGTTTTATGAGTGTCATTTAACTCTTTTTTTAATCAATCTTTCATATTGATGTCTATCAAACCAAGGCTAGTGTCAAAATCTATTTGTAGTAAGGTTTATGGTGGTAGATCTATAAGTTGGTCTTAGGGAGATTTTGATGCTTCTAATATAAATTTTACCAATGAAATAATTATTATAAGTTAATTGCTTCACACACTTGTTGAAATAAGATATTAGTAACTAATTCAATACTTTGCTTCAAATCAAAACACACTTTCACACTTGCTTGAAATTGTAAATTTAAATCTAATTCACAGTTGTTGAAGCTGTAAATCTAAATATAATTCATGCTTTGCTTAAAATGTAAATGTAAATCTAATTCAAACATTCATAGAAAATTAAATATATATATAATTCACACTTTGATTTAAAATGTAAATTTAATTCTTCTTTCACACTTGTAAAAAAAATGAAATACTATTGATATGTAAACCCATAATTTACTATTTTATGAATGACTACGATATGAAATGATTGAATATACTTTGATTATATAATAATGGAGAATTAATTTACCATAAATATAAATGCCATATAAAAATTATTGGCTCCAAAGATTGTGGGCTCTTGCTCTTCTTAGAGTCAAGAATGTAATCTACTCAATACTACAAACTAAAATAATTATAAATTAACTCATAAAGTTTAGAAAGTTTACAATATTTTTGGAGCTAAAAATATAACTATATTCATTATTTTTTTTACTCCAGATGAAATTGTACATATTTATACTCATTCCTCAAACTAAAGATATTATGTCAAAAAATAGAACTACTAGTCAATTTGTTGCTCCCAAAAGATAGGAGATTTATATTGATTATAATCCTAGAGAATCTAAGTATTATCATAAAATAGTTATGCTATCCATATAATAGTTGTAAGGTCTACATATATACAAAATATATCAATATTGAATCCTTTAAAATAGGAGGTAAATATTTTATTGATGTGATTCTAGTTGTAACCATCCTTTCCTACAACTCCCATATTTATTAAATCTCAGATCTACAAAGTTTGTATAAATAGACCTATAGAGTTTGTAGATTTTGGATCTATAGTGTTTATAGAAGTAGTAATGTAGAGTCCATAGAAGTAGTTCTACATAGTTCATAGAAGTGGTTCTATAGAGTTTGTAGATGTTGGCTGAGTGAGTTTGTAGCTTCAAGAAACTAAGGTCAAAATTAGAACTTCTCCAAAATGTTATTTCTACCATCTTTGTTATGAATTCTTCAAAACCAAAACACTAAAACATGCTACTTGTTAGGTATAAATGACAAAATGGAAACTTAACCTTTGGTTTGGAATAAATGAGATAAAGTAGCTATTTTACATGAAATAGTTAGCTAAAGGTCTATGATTTGCATACGATTATATCCTTAGAGAGATGAAATGAAGGAAATTCTATGTCAATAATGAGCCATATTTTGGGCTCATCATCTCCTCCTAAATTTACCTTTTGCATGTCCCATTGTTAACATTCAGTTAGCTTCATTTAATCCTGGCCTCTTTTCCATGCCCTTGCCGAGATCATATTCATAAAATTCATCTTTGGTATGCTGATCTATATTTCGTATAAATCCTTTATACATTCAAACCATTATTTTCCATATGTTAAAATCTTCATCTGATTATGGTTCCCAATTTTGCCATCTACTAAATGGTATGATAAATAATGGAGGTATATACCTCATTTCAATCCATATTTACTTTCCTCTATAGTTTATTACTTTTATAATTTCTTCAAGAATTTCTTTAGATCTTCTTCTACTCCACCTTAGATTTTTAGGAGACATAACTTCTCATCTTTTGAGAGATATTGATAATTGGTCCCATCTTTTCACACTAGCAACAATAATTGAATCAAAGCTTTATCTTAAAAATAGGTTAAATGAAACAATACATTTATACAAAGATTCTAAATAGTGGTTTTTGATGGTAGTATTTAAACAAGATCTCTTGAAATTATGGTCAATTAATCTCATAATGGAGAACGTTGCTCTGATGCATAACCCTATAGTTTTAATATGATCTGTATATTCTTCAAATCTATTTTTCCATGCCAATTGATTCTTGAAAGTAGAATGAAGTGCTCTCAACTGAACTTCTCCTATATGTAAATTTATAAAAAGTTATTATGTTTAAGATCTCCTATTATCAAATCATGCAGATAAAATTCATAGAGGAGATACTGAGTATCAAGCCCATAAATATAGAATATTTCCATAAATTTAGATGGATCCATAATCTCATAAGTAAGATGGAAGGATATTATAAGGATCTACCATCTATAAAATTATTCAAACAAAAACAAATTGTATGTAGAGGAGGGTTGTCTATAGGCTAGAAGAATCTCTCCTAATTTGCAAGAATTCTGGAAGTCTTCCTCCAAAGTCCGAGTTTTAGTTTCTAATTTTATTTTTCATTTTATAATTTCTTATTGGTAATGACTAAAACTTCATTCTTCTATTTGATTTATTTATATTCTCTTGAGCTTGATGTAACAATTATAATGGAGGAATATATAGATAATTGTTCTAACATCCTTGATCAGCAAATGTTTTTAGAGAAGAGGTAGGGTGATTATCCTTAGTAGAAAATGTCTGAGAAGAATTCAACAGTTTCTATTTTAACTTTATATTTTATTTCTCAAGACTCTTTATATACGTCCATGAATTAAATTATTCCTCCTCTTTCTATTCCATTGTTTTTTCTAGTTTATTAACTTTCAAAGCAATATTCAGAGATGTTGTTTCTAATTTTTGTATAGCATAGAGTTGAGTTAATCCTTACTATGTAGTTGGATGAGTATATTTGCAATATCTACTACTATTTATTGAATCAAATTTTGGTATTTATAAAGTTACATGGTTAGCTACATGACAGGATCCTTGGGATTGGATGGTTCTCCTTCTTCAAATGTATACAGAGCTTTACCTTTGTCTAATGGAACTTCAATTTGATCATTTTATTCTCTTATTGAATTACCTTGTTTAGAATCTAGTTCCCTTGTTGGAGATCTTTCTAATGCCTCCAAGGGTTACATGGAAGGGGTTTCAACATGTTGTTTCATAGGAGCTACTTTAGGAGTCTCTCATTCTTCAATATTATACTATTCTGAAGGTTGAGATAGTTATTTAAGACTATCTAAATTATTCACTGCTTTTTGTTCATCTTCATCCAAAAGAATTATCTTCCCTCTCCTTTTCTTAGTTCTTTGGGCTAAACTCAAATATTCTTCTACTATAGTAGTCAAACCCTTAGCCTTCTTAGGTCCTATTGAGGTAATAAATTATCTTTTTAATTTTATTCTTCATGATTAGAGGATTAGTTGCTCAACAAGTTCCTATGTTTCTTGTGGAAGTTCTAAAGTAATGAGGGTTTGAGTAGCTTGAGATCTTGTATCCCTTATTGAAGAGAGGATTTTCCTTTACAACTATAGGCTATTTTTTCTTTTTTCCTTGAGCTCATTTTTTTTTGTGGGTGTAGCAGATGTAAGAGATTGCCTTTGTGATTGGATCAAACCTAGTGTTTTAGTTTCTTCTTGTATAGGTGGGACTAAAATTTATCTAATGACTCTATTTTCAAAGTATTTCCAAAATTCTTTCCCCTATTATATGAAATGATGATAAATAATTAGGTGAATGAGGCCATGATGCTTGAGGGAAGCATTAGGGGTGGTGGTCATTACTTAGAGGGCACCATACAAGAAATATGGAAGGTTAATTTTGTACTAAGGATTTTATCTACCATATTTTAAATGTAGTAGGATTTTCATGGCTTCTCCTCCCAAAAGGCTAAATTTCCCTTTACAAATAACATATTTAATTACCCATGATGGAATAGGTTTTTTAGGGATTTGGAAGTGAGTCTATGAATTCCCTTAGATTTTCCTTTTTGAATTAATTAAATATGTAGCTCTAGTTTGTTCATTACCATTAAATTGATCAATTAGATCATTAAATGGAACTCTTCCTATTAATTTCATTCCTTCATCTAGAATTTCAATGATTTCACTGATAACCTGACTAGATATTAGAATAACTATTACTTTAATAGTAAAAAAATTAGGAGTAAGGTTTTTCAAAAATTCACTTGCCAGTGGTTCATGGAAGCCCTAAAACATTTGGATGAATGGTAACTATTCATTCACCTCAAATAATACAATATAATCCCTATCATTAAGGAATTTGGTTGCCTTTTTTGGTTTTGACCTTGTTTTTTACCCCATGCTTTTATACTATGAAGACAACAACTAGATTGCTCTCTAACTATGAAAATGTTTGCAAAATGTAGTCAAGGTTTTGCATTGATTATCACCTTTTAAAATCCATAAATAACATTTCAAACACACTCTATAGTTATCTCTATGGCATGCTATGTGTGTAGGTTTAATATCACATAGGCTAAGATCCACATAATTATGAATTCACACACATTTAGCCATGTACTTGACATCTACAGAGTGGAAATACTGACTATTATTATGACCTAGATAATGACATGACTGTTGAGATGATGGAATGGCATAAGGTGATATAATTACTCATGTTGGGGGATAGTGATTATGTTCTCCACCATAATATTCTACCATATAGTGATTAAACCATTTTGATTTAATTATTTTTATAGGATGATGCCCTAGCCTCATCATAATGATAATGATGCAAAGGATTATGTTTGATTAGTTATGACAGGTGGACCTTCTCTCCTCACTCTACATGATATGATTACTCCTCTTTAGGAAATAAATGATTATCTAATTATGGTTTTTCATCTCTATAGTATTTTCTTATTTAAATCAAAATAATTATAGCTCACTAAAACATAAATAAATAGAACTTAGAACTCACTTAGTCATACCTTAGATCTTGTCCATCTTGTGCCATTTGTCATGTATAAGTAGATTTGAATGAATTAGTTAGCATATTTTAAGGATCAATTCAGATATTTATTAAATGTGGAGTTCAATCATGATCTGCATGATCAAACATTTTTTTTAGGTTTTTGCCCCTTGACTAGTCATTACTAGTTTTCTAGTCAAGGCCCTTTTTAGCAATGCATAATCAGCCAACAAGCTAGTTTTCCAGCTATGCATTATCAATAGCATCCTTGAAAGGGTTTTCACTATTGATTTTTTTTTTCTAATATCTAAACATAGAGTAATCATTAAAGAACAAGTTCCTTGGAGGAAAATGATTCCTCCAATAAAGCTATTTCACTTTTTTTTTTTTGTACAAATTCATCTTTACTGAGAGGTTTCTAATAAAGTTTCAGTCTATGCCCATTGACCAAAAGAGTTCTTTTATTATCATCAATGGGCATTAACTTGACATAACCATTTTCAAAGATTTCCTCTATTTGATATGGTCCTAACCACCTTATCTATAATTGACCTTTGAATTGTTGAAATTTTGAGTCAAACAATAATGCCCAGTCTCCTTTATAAAACTTTTATTATTTGAAGTGTGAGTCATACCAAATTTTCCTCTAA
>JARHVA010001192.1:552500-597500 GCA_037957365.1 Torreya grandis | reverse complement strand
TTCCCATATATATGGAGTCATTAGAACATTCCATGATGATGTCTAAGGGTTACCTAGATTTTTGAAAGCAACTATCCTTGGTCTTGGTTTCATGGAAAAAAAAATTGCCTCTAAATATAGTTTATCTCTTCACTAGGTTGAACATTTGATTTCATCTAAATTTTCAAAGTGGGTAGATAATTACAATGATCTATGTCATGATATTTTCCTTTATATATTCCATAAGATGAAATGTTTTTTTAATCCAAAGGACAGTCTCTAAGGGCATGTTTCAACCTACACTTACAATAGTATATTGCCAATGGTTCTATTATATTGGCTTTAGCCCAAAGGACATCCAATGTAGTATTGAGTGTGACCAAAATGTCAATTTTAATATTAGTAAATTCTTCCATAAATTTACCCATTTCATTGTATATCCCTATTCTTGTTCCCCTAATCCTTGGTTTTGTCTTGGAGTAGTTAGTACAAAGTTCTAAAAATTGATGAAAGGCCAGTTTATTTGTCTCCTCCTCCCATTAGATTTAATGCATCTTTGGTTTCTTCATCTAATCCTTTGAGAAAAATAAGTTTTAAGACTTCCTTAGTTAGTGGGTATCTACTATGTTTATGAACAAATGTAAATCTATCTAGATAGTCTTTGAATGATTCATCGTCATTATGTTTGATTTTTATAAAAACTTCCTTTCTTTCCCATACCCTACAATAATTTTTATACTTGTTTAGAAATGTAGTTTCCATTTCATCCCATGTGTGAGTGGATTTAATTAGTAGGCCCATGAACCATCTCATGGATACATCTTTGAGTGTATATGGAAACAATTTTAGTTTTTGATTGTCTATTGTATAGTCATAGGTTTGACAAAGTACCTTAAATTCAAAGATAAACTAGTTAGGTTCTTTTATAAATTTTCCCCAAAAAAATTTTAAATTAGCAAGATATATTTTTTTCATAGAATTTTGATCATTAGGATCTGAAATAATGGGAAAGGAAAAATTTCTCTCTAGTACTGTAACTTACTAGTTTTATTGTTGAGCCATGTCTTCTTCTTCTTCTTCTTCTTCTTATGGTTCTTCAAAACTAGGATTAGCTTCCCAATGAACATTAGTTGAAGGTTGTTAAAATTATTCAAAACTCTCTTTAGTGATGGCTTGTTCAAATGCTTCTTATAAATCTTTTTCAAACTCTAAATATTATCTTCTTGAAAATGGATTTTCTAGGTGAATTCTTCCTATAAGACTTGGTTGAGACAATGCTCTAGTCCCAGAATAAAATTTCAAGAGAATAATAAAGATGTGATTCCCTATATTTTTCAAGGCTCTTAGATAAATATGATGAAGGAATTTCTTCTTGGAGATATAAAGTAGAGCTTTCAACTTTTATTTTTAGAGGGTATTTAGGGACAAACCTTCCTTTAGAATCTCTATGTCGAAACATAAATTGATTTATCTTTGTTTTATTTTTGTTTGTTTTTTTTACTATAGTTCAATAAGGTTTACATAACACCTAATAATTTCCCTATAAATGATACCAAAAATGATGAGTGTCATTTAACTCTTCATTTAATCAATCTTTCAAATTGATGTCTATCAAACTAGGACTGTTGTCTAAAGCTATCTGTAGTAAGTTTTATGGTGGTAGATCTATAAGTTGGTCTTAGGGGGAATTTTTATGATTCTAATATAAATTTTACCAATTAAATAATTCTTATAAGTTAATTTCTTCACACACTTTATGAAATAATAGATTACTAACTAATTCAATCATTTGCTTGAAATCAAAACACACTCTCACACTTGCTTGAAATTCTAAATTTAAATCTAATTCACACTTATTGAAGCTATAAATCTAAATATAATTAAAAATTTACTTAAACTATAAATATAAATCTAATTCACATTTTCATGGAAATGGAAATCTATATCTAATTCACACTTTGCTTTAAAATGTTAATTTTTTTCTTCATTCACACTTACTAGAAAAATGAAATAATATTGAAATGTAAACCCAAAAATTACTATTTTATAAATGACTAAGAAATGAAACAATTGAAGATACTTTTATTATCTAATGATGGAGAATTAGTTTAACATAAATATAAATACCATACAAAAATTCCTAGTTCCAAGGAGAGTGGGCCCTTGCTCTTCTTAGAGTCAGGAATGTAATCTACTTAATACTGAAAATTGGAATAATTATGCATTAACTCATGAAGGTTGGAAAGATTATGATATTCTTGGAGCTCAAAATATAACTATATTCATTATTTATTTTACTCCAAATGAAAACGTACATATTTATACTCATTCCTTAGACTGAAGACAATATGTAGAACTACTAGTCAATTTGTTGCTCCCCAAAGATAGGAGATTTAGATTGATTAGAATCCTAGATAATCCAACTATTATCGTAAAATAGTTATAATGTCCCTATAATAGTTTTAAGGTTCTAATATATATGAAATATATCAAGATTGAATCCTTCAAAATAAGAGGTAAATAGTTTTTTTATGTGATTCTATCTATAACCATCCTTCTTTACTGCAACTCCCATATTTCCCAAATCTCAAATCTATAAAGTCCATAGAAATAAACCTAAAAAGTCCATAGATTATGGATCTATAGTGTCCATAGAAGTAGTTCTACAAAGTCCATAGAAGTAGTTCTATAGAGTCCATAGAAGTTGTTATGTAAAGTCTATGGAGGTTGGCCGAGTGAGTCTATAACTTAAAAAAACTAAGGTCAAAACTGGAACTTCTCCAAAATGCTATTTCTACAATCTTTCCTATGTATTCTTCAAAACCAAAACAATTAAACATGTTATTTTTAGGTATATATTAAAAAAATGGTAACTCAACCTCTGGTTTGACATAAATGAGATAAAGTATCTATTTTCCATGCAATAGTTAGCTAAAGGTATATGATTTGCATAAGATTATATCCTTAGAGAGATGAAATAAAGGAAATTTCATGTTAATAATGAGCCATATTTTGGGATCATCAATGTTGATTGTAGGTTTTCTTCTTTTTACCTTTAGATATGTATCATATTATTATTTTCTTAATCTTCTTGAAGGTTGCATCATTAATTGGGATGATTTCAATAATTATTTCATTAATCAGTTTGGAAAGATCATCAGTCCTTATGCTCTATATCAATAGTTCACTATGGTGAAAAGAGATTCAAATGAAACCATTAGATCTTTCAATGCTATATTTCAAAATATGTTTATAAAAACTACAGATCCCTATAATCCTATTAAATATTTATGTTTAGATATTTATAAGGATGCTTTAGATCCAATAACTTTTGTATTTCTAAAAAGTGTTTTTGGAGTCATAGATACATTAGCTTTAACCTATGTTGAATCTATGAAAATTAGTGATCAAATGCAACCCCAAGGTCAATTAGCATTTGTTATTCCTAATATCAATCCTAATTTTCCTATATTGAATATCATCCCAAATTCTAATTTTAACATGCTTACTTTGAATCAAACTCCAATTTTAAATCATTTGCCTTTAATTCATGCTCATCTTGGTTAGAACCTAGGATTGGTAAATAACTCTAAAAGTGGATCCCATCCATAATATCAATGAGATATGGTTCCAATATATATTACTATTATTAAATTCCATAATTTAGAGGCACCTAAGATTAAAAATGACTCCATATTGAAAATGGTTTAAAAATTGAGCACTAATTTTCTTTAGTTACAAAAATAGGTAGGTAACACTGGGGATAATTCCAACAAAAACTATTCTTATTAGAAGTTTAATAAAGCTATGAATAGGTTTCAAAATATCAACAATAATAATAATGAGTCATCTATAATTAAGAACATACATAAAATAAATATTTATGATGTAACTTTAGCTAATTATTATAGGGTTCATAACACTATAAAACATGATGAATTAGACAGTATAAAATTTGGTAATGCTTTTGAATTATTTTCAGATGAATTGGATACATTTGAATTTTTGCCTCATAAATGTAGTTCTTCAATTCCATCTAGATCTTTAGAGACATCTAAATCTTTTAAAACAACTCTTATGGTGGAAACATTTGATTTTCCATTTCAAGATGAGAATGAACCTAAATATATTCCAAAGGAGATTCATACTTTTCAAAAGTATTTGAATAATAATTATCCATTAAGGAACAAAGAAAAAAAACAACCAATGACATTTTCTAGTCTACCAAATAATAGTGATACTCCTCATGATCCTAGAGAAGATAACAATGCATAACCTCCAAAGAGAAGTAACACTAGAAATAACACTAATTTATCTAGTCATTCTACCAAGAGTGGGTACAATTTAGTAGAGGATATAAATAAAATTAAAGTTAATATCAAATTACATGAATTGACTTAGATAACCAAATAGAGAGACTTATTAATAGACTCTTTAACTAAAAACCTAGTAAATCACAAAAACCTGTAAATCCAAATATAGTAATGTATAAGAATAAAATAGAGATTGCACCTTCTTTACTAATAGTTGGAGTTTTTGTTAAAAACTTGTATAATTGTCTATTAGATTTAGGTGCCTCTAAAAATATTATGCTATAAAGTATTTGTGAAAATATTTTTTTAACTTCTATTAAGTTTGATAATTTAGTGACTCAATTAGAAAAATCTAGAGTTAAAGTGATTGGTGAATTGTTAAACGTGCATATGCAACTTGCTTCCAAACCAAGAGTGCAACAATTTATTGATATTCAATTGGTTTAAATTAAATATTCTTATGGGATGTTACTTATCATAGATTGGACCAAAGATTTGAATGGATACATGTCATTTGATTTCTCTCACATGTGGCTACCATGGAGGGGAGTTCTTAATCAAATTTGGATTGAAAAGGAAATAAAGATGAAGCATATGATCACCAAATATAATGTAGCCAATGAAAGAGTTAATGTGGTTATTTTTTATTTAGGGGTTTACATGATTGACACTCTTTAAGTATGTAATTTTAAGTACTCTCATGTTATGCTTGGACTTTGAAAATTATATGTTGATGGTGCTAGATGCAAATCTAGGTCTGAAGTAGGAGTAGTTTTAAGTAATCCCTTTGGGAAAGAATATAATGCTTCTTAAAAAAATTAGTTTTATTGCACTAATAATTTGGTAGAATATGAACCATTGATCTTAGGATTACATTTTTATATTAAACACAAGGTTAAAGAACTACTAGTATATGATTATAATGAACTAGTAGTAAATCAGGTCAAAAACAAGTATCAATTCAAATTATTTTATATGAAGAAATACAAGTTTAGATTGTGGGACTTGATTGAGTATTTTTATGTTTTTAATATTGTTTCAATCCCTAGAGAAGGAAACCAATCTCTTGATAAACTAGATTTAGCTATAATTAACCTAATGCCAAATCAAGGTTCTAAACTGGGAAGGTTTAGAATCAAATCGGTCCTATGTCCCTCTATACCTAACAATACTAATCATCTAAAAGTGTTTAGTGATGACCATAAAATCATTGAATTCATGAACAACTCAAGAGTGTTTGAGTTTGATATTATTGATGAGGTCAATGATAATTCTCTTGATGATATAATTGATGACAAGATAATACAACTGAATGATAACAAGATTCCCAACGACATGATTACCTTGGAAATACTATTTGACAAAGATAATCTAGCTAAAAATTCTAAATTTCTTGAAGTAAATGGGAAGGATTATAATGTATTTGACCTAGGAACTCAAGGTCAACCTCAACTAGTGAACCTTTGTATAACATGCATAAATGTAGAGTCTAGAAATGCTAGATACATATTGATCAAGTAAAAGGATATTATTACATGGTCCTATAAAGACTTTAGGATCTTTGATCCTTGAGTTATCACTCATACCATTCCCTTGGAAGAAGCTTGTAAACCATTTAGGTAGAAGCAAAGACCAGTTAATCTTATTTTGGAACCATTGATTTATAAAGAGGTCAAGAAATTATTAGATGCAAAAATATTTTTCCCAATTAGACATTCTACTTAGCTAGCTAATCTAGTACTAGTTAGAAAGAAAAATAAAGACATTAAATTATGCTAAGATTTTAAGAACTTGAAAAAATATTCTGAAAAGGATAATTATCCTTTGCCATCCCTTGACCAGGTGATTAAAAATGTTAGTGGTAATACCATGATGTCTTTCTTAGATGGTTTTTAGGTTGAAATCAGGTACTTATTAACAAAGAAGATATAATGAAAACTACATTCACAATAAAATGGGGCACTATTACTTATAAGAGGATACCTTTAAGAGAGCTATGGACCATGCCTTTCAAGGTCTCATAGGTAAATTTATCATTATATATATGGATGATTTGACTATGTTTTCTAAGAATACATAAGATCACATAATGCATTTACAATAAGTATTTTAACACTGTCGAAGATATAGAATTCCCATTACCCCTAAGTAAATCATATTTTGAGTATTTGAACAAAAATGTTTAGGACATGTGATAACCAAAGATGGGATTTCTATAGATCCACATAGAGTCAATGTTATATCTATAATATAACCCCCAAATAGTAGAAAAGAGCTAAGTATTTCTTTGAGAAGATCAATTTTATAAAGAAATTCATTTCTAGTTTTGCATAGATTGTGAAACCACTTAATGACATGATAAATAAGGATACAAAGTTCAAATTGAATAAATATATGAAGAAAGACTTCAAGGATATCAAGGGAGAAATAGGACATGAACTTGTGCTGATAAGTCCTAACTTTACAAAATATTTTTATCTTTATTATTTTTGTTCTAAACATACTCTAGCAGTTGTATTAACTTAGAAAATTGATAAATGTGATAATATAATTGAATTTATGAGTAATAAGTTCAAAATTTTTGAGTTAAATTATTCCCTAATTGATAAAAAAGAATTTTCTTTGGTTAAATTAGTCAAAAAGTTTAGACACTATATTCTTAGGATTAAAACTCATGCTGTATTGACATACCCTACTACCAAACTCATGTTGAGTCAATGTGAATTAGGAAAAATTAGAGGGAAGTGTATGTTCATACTCTAGGAATATGATTTTGAAATGAAAATTGCTAAATAGGTGAGGCATTAATATTAATTCAATTGATTGCTAACACTAATCCTAGAATGAGCATCATGGAGGTTGATCAATAATAGTTTCAACCAAATGATTGGTATAATGCAATAGTTCATTTCTTGATCAATGGTTCTTGTCCTATAGACTGATTAGAAAACAAAGAATATCTTTGAGGCTCAAATCATCTCACTTCTTAATCAAGTATGGGATACTTTATAGGAATAACTATGATCGACTGTATTTGAGATGTGTTTTAAAGGAATAATTAACTAAAATCTTAAGTATCTTTCATGAGAAACTTGGGAGTGGACATTCCTATTAGAAAATAACATATTAAAAACTCCTACGGGTGGGATATTATTGGCCAACCATTTTTAAATATGCTCACAAGCATGTCATGGAATGCCATCAATGCAAAATATTTAATACAAAAGAACCTAAAGTAGGTATGCCCTTGAGGCTAGTTTTAATTTATAAACCATTTTCTCAAAGGGGTTTAGATTTTGTAGGGGATATTAACTCTAATTATTTAGCTAGGAATAATTATGTTATTACTACCATAGATTACTATATAATATGGATAGAGGTAATAGCAATAACATAGTGTAGGCCTAAAGATGTTATCAAGTTCCTAGAAGAAAACATTTGAACCAAGTTTAAGATACCAATATCATTGGTCTATGAAAATGGATTAGTGTTTACACACACACACACACACACACACACACACACACACACACACACACACACAGAGATATCAATTAATGGGTCTATGATAATAAAATATCTCTTAAATTTTCATCTAATCATTACCTTCAAAGTAACAGAGTTTTAGAATCTATAAACAAGAATTTGATGAAAGCTATTAAGAAATCTACAGCTCAACAACCAAGAACATGTCATATATTATTAAAGTATGCTCTATGGGTAGATATAATGAAAGTGAAATGAGATATAAAAGTATCACTATTTATCTTGGTATATGTACAAGAACCAATCTTTCTAATTACTCTCAAATTTCCAACTTACAAGTTTGTATAGGAGTATATGGAAGGAGATCAAGAATATGCCACTTCCAGGTTATTTTATATCATCCAAATTGAGGATGATAAATAATAAGAATTTGATAATTTTAGTAGACATCAAACCACTATCAAGAGATGGTTTGAAAAATAGTCAAAGATCAAGGTGTTCAAATAGGGAGACCTAGTTTTGATATGGGACAAAGTATCTGAGACAAAAAGGAAACATGGGAAGTTCACTCCTTTGTGGATTGGCCATTATAAAATTTGTGAGACAATAGAAGAAAACACCTTTAAGCTCAACGATTTATATGAAGTATAGTTCACTTTTCCAACCAAAGGGTAGTATATTAAGAATTATTTCTCTGTTGTTCTACGTCAAGTCTTTATGGAGTAATATGTAAGATTAGATAGAGTTATTATAGGTAGGTTTTGATTATTTTCATTCCTATACCTTGTTTGTAAATAATGTTTGTGAATATTTTCTTGTTTATTGTGTGTTTACTTTCTTTGATTTGTCCTCTAGCTTCTAATAATTCTTTTCCAAGATAGGTCTTCAAGCTACAGATCCATCTAAGTGCTCAAAAGAATTTCATAAACCAAGAATATGGATATGACTTTTACACATTGGTTGATTAGGGATTTTGTAAATTTTGAGCTTAATGCTATATTTCTAAGAAATTGATGAATATTAATATATATACTAATTATTGATTAAAAATATTAAACCTTGTTTTGATCTAAGTTCAATTTCAATAAGGATAGCATTTGTTTGAGTTAAATTTTAAATTATTAGAAGAAAGTCATATTAACACTTAAAAAATGTTATTTCTTGGGATGAAGTCTATGACCAAGGATGATTGTTTTGAATATAAAATATTTGACAAAAATCTTAAATACATAGTTAATTCTAGTTCCCAACCTTTGTTGGAAAGCTAAATAGAGTTAAAAAGTACAAAAATAAAAGCCTTATCAAAAATAAAAAAGTTTTTTGAATAAAGGTGATTTTGGTAACCTCCATCAAGGTTATGGATGTCTGACTGGTAGTGGAACAAAGGCTGGAGTGGAACCAAAGGTATCTCTATCAGGGTTATGGATGCTTAGTTGAAAATAGAGCAAATGCCCAAATCTTACCCTTTTATAAATCATGATTCATAATGAATATATACATATGCTACAAGTCTATGTTAATGATTAAGGTCATGAAATCTAGAATTTATTCTCTGAATCCCAATGGCAATTAGTAAATAGATATAAGCACATAAACAACATGAATAAGTTTTGATATTTGACATTAATTATACATTTTTAAGAATTTTTTCAATTTTTAATTGATCTTAATAATGGTACTTGATTATGTGGAATGATTAGTCTAGTTATTATTTTGAATCAAAAGTATTTTAATTCTAGCATTCAACAATGTTTCCCCTAGAAGTTTTCATTTCTTGAGGTGAAAATCCCCCATTTCTAAACAAATGAGGAACCTTGTTTAAATTTTGTAAATTATTCTATAAATTAGGGATTTAACTTGATTAGAATACATTATTGAGTATCATGTTTTCATTTAGCTTACATTGACATGCTAACACAATCTTTATTTGATCTTAGCTAATGTTGATAACATTTGGCCCATGTGTTTCTATCTTATAGGATCAATGGATCTTTAGTAGAATGATCAATTGTTCATGGGTTTATAATTCAATGTTAAATTTACCCTTCATTGGTTAGCTAATATTATCCCATTCGAGTCATCATGTTAACATTTAGTCCTTATTTGATTAACTGAATCCAAGTTTAAATAATGTTCAAAAACTTAGTATAAATTACTTTACCAAAACTTCTTTCTAAAATGGATTCATATTTTCAATGGTTCACTTTATTCCATCCTAGTCTTAGTTTAATTTTATCCTAAGTTTTGATTTAGTTTAATAATTCATTAAAAGTTTAATCTAAGATTTATGCTAAGTTATTATATATCTCGGTAACTTATTCTTTGATTTTATTATTTTTAGTCATGAAGTAAATGTAGGGCTACCAATGGCATGTAGATGATTACTAAAATTCAATAAGTCATATTCCCCTAGATCAAGATTGATGGTGTCTATTCTTAAGTACAAATTCTAATTGATGATCTATATTGAAGATTGGGGCCAATAAGTCAAGATGGAGATCTAATGGTGAGCATGGAATCAATAGGTTAAAGGATCTTGAGAAGGCATGAAAGGCTACCATGTGTCATAATCATGGTGAATTAGTAGTAGATAAATAACATTTATGTTATTATATGTTTATCATATTAATGGTGTGCATTTGATCATGTAGCTCAAAGATTGACAGTGCACATTCAACCATGCAAATAGAGATCAATGATGAGAATTGAGTCAATAAGTTAATAATCCTAGATTGCATATAAGTTCACTACATAGCATAAGAGAATTAACTAAATGGAGATTAATATTAGGGTATATAGAAGGCATGTGAGGCTGCCAAGTGTCACAATCTCAAAAGGCCAGATCAAAGATCAATGGCCAACATTGAAATTCAAGGCCAAGAAACTCTTGAGGAGATTGAAAAAGTGAATCTGATCAATTTTATAGGGGTAAGATATGAATAAGTGTTTGGAAGTGACAATAATCATATTTTAAAATTAAATAAGTAGCATGGTAAAGAGATGCCACATAGGTAGACATGTTAGATCAAAATATTTTATGGACCTAAACATATGAATGTATAAATACAAGATCAAAATATGATTTGGTTTACCAAAGTAAATACTTTAAATTCATATGAAAACATTAAAACTCAGATAAACCCCCCCTAAAGCCATCAATCATATCAAAAATCCCTAGAATTATTCATGGACTCACTATTTTAGGCTAGAAGAGATAGCCTATTAATCAAAGATATTCAAAGAGTCTAACTAGATAGCTAAAAGTGTTCAATTTTCATTCAAAAGTGGAAAATGTAATCACTATCATAGTAATGGAAACCTATGGACCTACTTCAAAGCAAGTGGTTGAATTATACTTGTCATTAGAAGTAAAGGGTAGAGTATTTAAGGATACATAGTTCATGGCTTCTTCACTAAAAATAGGAGACAATAACTACTCGAGATTATTTGAGACCAATGAGAACCAAGGAATTTTAAACAAGGAATAGGAGAAGCTAATTTTAGTAACTAAAATATATGATGGCATCATGGAAATTTAGTTTACAAAACTCCATTATGCTACTACCAAGTCATAGGTATTGCACTGCATCGATGTCCATAGTCTTATTTTTAAAAATGATAAAATTTCTAAGGGTATGCTTATACATGAACCTAGTTTTATAAAAATAACATACATATCCCCTATTGCCTTTTATTCCTATTATAAACTACCTAGGACCTAAATAGGCCTCACCTCCATTAATGCATGAGACAAAAAATATACCATTGAGAAAATCCTAGTGAAGTGGTTAGAAATTGGTGAGAAGGTCATTGAAGATCCTAACAAGAAAATCCCTATGAGCCAATTCATACTAGGAGTCAAAATGTTTATGACCATGTTGAACAAATTATATTTATTTACACATAATACACATGTGAAAACTATATGGGTGCCTATTATGTATTGTATTATTGAGGAAGTGGTAGTACTTCTTTTAGGCAAAATCATTAGCATTTACTTAAGTAGGAATATGTATAGTATTAAAATAAATATGATAATTGAGTTCTTCATGATGTCATATTTTATAGATGCCCTATGTGACATAACTAAAATTTTCAACCAAAGAAGGTGGTCCCCCAATAACACCCAAACTATATCCCAATATTACTCAAAATTGCATATTTGTAAATATAGGGACCATATCTAATTCATCTATGACTTTGTATATCCTACTTTGAACCAAGCCATCAATGGTCTCCCCATGATGAGGATAACACCTTTAGTTCGGAAATACATTAAGACAATGGGAGATACATGGCTATACCCTTATTACATGGTTATTAGAATAGAGGAAACCAAAAGTGCCCCCCTTAAATTAATAGTACACGTGCCTGATAAGTTGGTAGAATAGGAAGTAATGTAATAGTTGTTTAATGGAATAGATGGGATTTGATATACCAAGAGGAAATGACTTCTCCAAGGTTTTCCCATGACTATTGGTAGAACCACTTTTATATAATGAGATCAAATTGAAGTGGCTTTATAACATAGGCTTTCTTTCAATTTGAGGATAGATGACATTAGATAGTGGGATCCTAATTGTAGGGTAAAAGATCACATGAAGAGGAAAATCATTTTGGCTATGCATTATGGACATGAACTTAGAGCATATGAATTTGTGTACACTGAGGTAGCCACCTATTATGAAGTTACTAGAAGACTAAAAGAACATAATATAAAGCTTGAATATAGATTTCTAAGAGATTAGAAGATGGAAGACAAATGGTAGCTTGTTCTTAGATAATATCATTTGGTAGATATTGGCCCTTTTAGGCTTCCCCTAGTTGATTTACAAATAGATAATTGGTTTGAAGACATGAAACCAAGAGAAGTTGCTTCAAGATTCTCAGTCCTTGAGTCTTCTATAATAGTATAACAAGATTTACCTCAACAAAAATAAATTCACATGATAGATTTAGATCCACGGGAATATTTTTAAGATGCATTAAGAATTCTCTCTATGACCTATGAAATAGACACAAATGCAAAAGATCCAAATAGGAAAAGGAAAAAAGATGAGTCATTTAACTTAGTGATCTTTGATACTCCCAAGAGGAAGGCTAAGATTTGAATTACCCAAAAGACAAAGAAAGCAAAAATGGCCATCATTCCAAGAAGTTATTAGGTACCACCACCCTCAATGTCTTATAGACTTAATTTATCTTTGAAGGACATCAACATATTTAATAAAGAGAACCCAATCTATGCATTGACTATAACTAAAATTTTCATATATAAACTAAGTATGGAGAAGCTTCATACTACCTATCACTAATGGGCTATAGTAAAAACCATAGACATCCCTCAACAATAGGAGTTAAAGCCTTAGACATTAGCATTTCAAAATGAAGAAGAAAGGAAATTTTCTACTCCAACTCAATCAGTAGTCTAGTTACAATCAAAGGTTACAATTAAACATATGGCCCATTTATTAATGGGAATTAGATATGATCTAACTACTACATGCCTAGAAAGAGAAATTGAAATATATGTCATAGGATAAGGTGAGGATGTTCTACACCAAAGGGTTGAGCCTTTGGTTCACTTAACTTGGAAGAGGGAAAAGAGACTAGGGGAGGACCCCATATTTGAAGATGATGTTATGGAGATATATCAATACCAATCAAAAAGGCTATTGGCTAAAATCAAATGACTAAAACAAGAGAAGAAAATTCTAGAAGAATAATCTATTCTATCAATACCAGTAGATATTGTCAATAACTTTGAAACAACTATCTATAAGACATTCAATTATTTGAAATCAATAAGGTCCAAATTGGACATGGTGTGTAAATAACATACCATGGATCTAAACCAAGCTAATCAGTGGCAAGGATTAGATAAAAAAATTAAATGCATTAATCAAGATACTAATGGAAAATTAGATCTATGAAATTAAAATGGTCAGCCTATAACACTTAAATTTGGCCATGATAATCCTAAGGGATAAAATCAAGGAAATAAATAAGTGGTAAAAAAACATTGAATTTCTCTCAAGAGACTTCAAATAATTACAAGGTAGATTGATATAGATATGAGGAGGTTTGATTAAGGATCCAACCATCTCTAGTTAAATAGGTCTAATAATTGACAAAAAAATCTAGAAAAGAGCTACTAAGTTCATTTAATAGGTCAAGAGAAGAAGCAAGGGCACCATAGGGGTTGATAGAAAGCATATCTTAAACTTGGTCTTGATAGCAAATGAAAAGATTGGTAATAGTAGGAGCATCAAAGAAACGATGGACATAATGGGTGAAATCTTCAAAGATTTAGTAGGGCAAATAGAGGAGATATTCATAGAGATGATCATTAATCTCAGGCTGATTCATGAACAGTATGATAAATCCATGAATATTTTGGAACAAAATTAAAAGGCTATAGCTACATTGGTATCTCAAAGTCAATAGGGTTGACTTAGTATGTTCTTTTGTATGAAAAACCATGTAAATCATTTTAAGAGAATATACTATTTTGTAAAAGCATGTGCAATGTGTAATGCACATGGCTTATATGTTAGTCACATTTGAAAAGTGTCATTGGTCTGAGAATATTTGTAAGAGGACATATATCCCTGACACTTGTTTGATTCCCATTTGATAATGACTAACTAAAATACCCCATAGGTTGTTCTTCCAACATATAAAAGGGTTATTATCATTAAAAAAATAGATGAAGTTTTGAGAGAAAAACTATTTTGTAAATTTTTAAGAATATAATATAAGCAAGATAATTTTGTGAAGATTATCTCATTCTATCTATTTATTTTTTATCATGGATACTTCTTTAAGTCTATGTTATGATGTTTATATTTGACCTGCTTTTACAATTTTTAGATATGCATGTATTAATGTAGAGTTGTTAGTTTGAGATTTATGCTAGGTTGACTAAAAGTTATTAGATTCACTTCAATATCATTTGTTTTTTGGAAGATGTGCAAATGCAATTTTCTTGTCTAATTAAATCTTTAAAGTGAATTTGATCTCTAATTTTGATGTTTCCAAATATACTTTGAATTTTTTTTTATATATGAGAGGATTTGTACTATTTGGTAATTTCATGTCATATGTTGATTTGAAGATGCATATCTTTGATGAAATATGAGTTTTTTCAAGATGTCTAAACTAAGGAACAAAAACATCTATCCTTCTACCTAACCCTACTCATTTCCTCATTTTTTGATCAAATCATTGTAGTCTACTTTCTCATTGTTAATATTCATGTTAGATTAGAGTCTTATACTTTAGGTTGTGATAATTTTTCATTTTATTGAGCTAAAATACCATTTATATTCACAAAACTTATGACCAAGTTTGTTCCCAACAACTAGTTGCATAATGATTCTATGAAATAGTTAAATATCTTGGTTGCTACTCCACCACAAATATTAGGAAGATCATAACCAACAACTCAAGAAAAATATTATTTAAATATTTAAATGAGAAGTGTTATCAACACTATCTGAACCCTATGATACATTTATATGCATCAACAAGAAAAAATTTATATCTCTCAAAAACACAATTCAGGTTTAGTGAAATTTGGTGACAACAATTCTACTAAAATAGTTAGCAAAGGGTATGTAAGCTTGGATAATGGTCATACTATAATTGAGAATGTTTTATATTTAGAATGATTGAAACATAATATTATAAGTGTTATCCAAATTTGTAAGCAATGAAATATTCTAACTTTTCATGATCAAGGATGTGAAGTGAGAAGAGCAAAGTTTATAAAATTAGTTTCAAATATTCATAAGGTAGATAACAACTTATATGTGTTCCATGAATCCAAAAGGGAGGGATGTTTCATGAATCAATTAGAGTAAATTTGGCTTAGGAATATAAGATTTATACATCTAAATTTTGACATGGTGAGGATCAATTTAAAAGGGTTAGTGATGCATATGCCTAAAATCACTAAGATTCCTCATAATCTTTGTAAGGCATGCATTTATGGGAAACAAACTAAAAAGAACTAAAAATATAAGGATAATTCCACCATAGTACCATTATATTTGATCCACAATGATCTATGTAGAACTATGAGAGATCAAGGTATTCAAGGTAATAACTACTTTATGCTCTTAATTGATTATTTTACTAGTATGACTTCAAAGTATTTCCTCAAATAAAAATCAAAGGCCTTTGTAAAACTTAAAACATTTAAACATCTTGTGGAAAATGAAAAGGGATCAAAAATCAAGTGTTTGAGATCAAATAGAGGAAGTGAATTTTGGTCTTATGATTTTGAAAATTTTTGTGAAGAACAAGGTATTAGAAGGTAGTATTCTACTATTAGGACACCATAACAAAATGGGGTAGTTGAAAGGAAAAATATAACTATCTAAGAGATGAGTAGAACCATACTTCAAGATTCCAAATTATCTGATGGATTTTGGGAAATGGCTGCTAATACATTAGTATACATCTTAAATGGATATTAATCCAAATCTAATGATGATAAGACTCCATATAAGCTATGGAAGAATAAGGAAACTAATGTCAAACATTTTATACTTTTTGGGAGAAAGTTTTTTATCAAGGGATGAAGAAAATCATGGTAGATTTGACTGAAGGTTTGATGAGGGCATCTTCTTGGGTTATTACTCCATAAGTTCTACCTATACATGTTTTAATAAAAGACTCCATAAACTTGTTGAAAGTTATAATGTAAGAGTTGAAGAGGTGGGAGAAATCAAGAAGCCTAACTTATAGATAAATGACACTAGAGATAAATCTAATTCAAATAATGAAGGCATATATGATAAATTAGATGATGAAGAGGAAGAGGTAAGATAAGACACTAGAGCTCCATTTAGGTGAATATAGAAATATCATCCATATTTATAGATAATAGGTGATATGAATGCAAGTTTACAAACTAGAAGGAAAATGTTGATCAATCAAAATTAACAAGACATAGCTCTATTATCCAAGGTTAAACCTAGAACATTCTTTGAAGCTATCAAATATGAAAATTGGACATGTGCAATGAATGAAGAACTTGATCAAATAGTAAAGAATGAAACATGGTACTTGTTACATAGGGAAAATTTGAAAAATGTGTTAGGGACTAAATGGGTATTAAGAAACAAGATGAATGAGAAAGGAGAGGTCACAACAAATAAGGCTAGACTAGTGTGTAAAGGATATGCTGAAGTTAAAGGGATAGATTTTGATGAGACATTTTATCCTATGGAAATAATAGAAGCAATTAGACTCTTATTATCATATGAAATATTTAAAGGTTTCAAATTTTACCAAATGGATGTGAAATCTTCATTTTTGAATGGCAATTTTGTTGAAGAAGTCTATATTGAGCTACCTAAAGGTTTTTCCATGGCAAGTAATCATGACTATGTTTGTAAACTAATGAAGGTTTTATATGGTCTTAAACAAGCTCTTAGATCTTTCTATGACATATTAGACAAGTATCCATTGATTCAAGCCTTCAAAAGAGGTATTTTTGACATTAATCTATATATTAAGATAGATGGCATTCATTAATTGCTAGTGATAGTCTATGCTTATGACATAGTTTTTGGATTTGACAATGACAACATGAGTAGAGAGTTTTTATATGTTATAAATATTGAGATTGAAATGTTAATTCTTGGAGAATTTTCTCTCTCTAGGATTTGAAATTAACCAACTTGATATAGGGATATTCATTTCATAAACAAAATACATCAAGGATATGCTAAAGAAGTTTGACATGTTGGATTTCAAGACAATGAGTACTCTAATTATCATAAGATACAAATTAATTAAATAAGATGACTCACTAAAGGTTGATCAAACCTTTTACATATCAATGATTGGAAGTCTTGTGTACTCCACTACTTCTAGTCCTAATATCATGCAAGAAGTAGGCCTCGTACATAGGTTTCAAGATGATCCTAGAGAATCTCATATGAAATCAATCAATATAATCTTAAGTTATATCAAGAGCACCATATAATATGGTTTATGGTACTGCAGAAGAAAATAATTCACTATAAAGATATACACTAATACAAATTGGAAAAGATGTATGGATGATATGATAAGTACCAGTGGTGGTGTATTGTTCGTTGGTGAATGTTTGGTGTCTTGGATAATCAATAAGCAAGCCTCCATATCCTTATCAATTGAAAAATTTTAGTAAATAGTTTTTAATTCATGTTGTACTTAGGTAATGTGGATGAAGCAGACCTTAGAAGACTATAAGGTAAGACAAAATAGACCTTGTCCTATCTGTTGTGATAATACTAGTGCAATTAGTATCTCTAATAATCTTGTTATGCACTAAAAAAATAAGAAAATTCCTATTATACTTCATTTATCTAGAGAAAAATTGAGTAATCAAAGTGTCAAGTTAAAATTTTTGCTTACAAAAGAACATGTAGATATAATGACTAAACCTTTGACAAAAGAAACATTTTAATATCTAAGACAAAGATTTGGAGTCATCTCTTTGCATATAAATAGTTAAAATTTCTTTAGTTAAATGGAAGAAATAAGTTCATGATTTTGATCTAGAGGTTGATGATGAAAGGTTTCAAAATAATCCTTTAAGGACATTGGTCCTAAAAACAAATTCTAGTCAAATTTTGATACTTCGTTCAATAGGTCAAATCATGAATTATGAAGGGAAGATTGATATGGAGTATTAATAGGATGTGTACAAGTGTATTATGAGTTGTTTCATGTGATATTTTGGTCAAAGGAGTTAGTTATGTCTATTTTTTCCTTTTGACCATTTTAATCAACATTCACTACCTAATGTGTACTCTTCTTGCAAATCTAATGATTTTGAGGCTTAAGAAGTTAACCAAGGGTGAAGGCTAGTTGGTTTTGCTATGAAAATGTGAAAAAGGTGTTGAGGAAATATTAGAAGGGTTCAATGATCATTCTAAGGTTTTTTGGAATAGTGACTACTGTGTATACAGGGTTTGGATGCATAGTTTGACTGGTTCCAAGTATTAAATGAAGATCGGTGAGTGGTCAATATAAATTTTAAGCATAGAAAGGTGTGTTGACCTCATATATGTATTATATAGGTGGTTTAAAGTTTTAAAGGTTTCTTGAAGAAAAGATAAATATTTTTGATGCCTTTCAGGTATCATAGGTTTCTTGAAGAAAAGATAAAGATTTTTGATGCCTTTCAGGTATCATAGTTTATGCATAAAGGTTAGATGGCTAAAAACCATTTCATGGTTCTATGAGTTCCCATAGTATTAAAATCTCAAAATTTAGTCCATAAGTGTGAATTGATGACCTCCAAGTGTGAGATAAGTTTTATGAGCTAGATTTTATCTAAAGATGGTAAGTTGACCATATTTTTTTATGATGCCCTAGTTTTTTCACCATGTGAGTTGGTGACCTTCCCAAGGAAGTTGAGATGCAACACACTTAATACATTAAAATGTTGAAATGGCTGCTCAAAAAATGTATTAATTTTAATTTGAAGTGTATGGTTTGTCCTATGATTGATGATTTATGTAAATGAAGGGATAATTAATAGGTCAATTTGTGAAGGAGCTATGGTGTAGAAGAAGATTTGGATGGTAATTCTTGTCATTCATGAGGGGGCATATGATTTTACTCCATAAATGAAATTTCAAGCCCTGAAATTGGATACACATGAAGTTATGGGCTCTACAAGGTTTAGGTAGGGTTATTAGACCTCTAGGTAAGGCTAGTATGAAGAAATGAACTTTTTGGTCATTTTATACAAAATGAAAAGGTATGATTGCCATCATATGAGTTTTTAAGTATATTTTGAACATATTTCATGTTTTTATTATGGCTTGAAACATTTTTTGATGATCATGGAGTTGGATTATGAGAAAACACTTGAAGAATAACTATTAGGTTTCATCATAGTTGGAGATGGTCTAAAGGTGCTCAATGGGATTCTAAGCTCAGGAGACATATGGGGAGTTCCTATAAATTTAATTAAGGTTTTATCACTTCAATTTTATTGATATTGTGTGTTTATTCTTCATATAGCAGGGAATGGTCAATATGGTGTATTGTCAATGAGAAAGATTATAAAGATCTAGTATGAAATGGTATGCATAGTGATACGAGGAGTTTATATCATATCTCAAAGGAGTTACCTTATTGATGTTGGATTTTGAAATATTTTAAAATTTTTTAGGTCCTCAGCATCAGCATGTAATCCCACTTTGTCATTATGGCAAAGGGAAAGGAAGTGTTTGTAAAAGAAGTATGTGCATAATTTTATGTTGGTGTTGACATTATTGACAAAGGGGGAGATTATTAAGGTTTTTTAAATGACATTTCCAATATTTATAAGATTTTACGTGAGGTGGAAAATAGTATTCATGAGGTGTATTGTATGTTAGAAGGCTAGTGACAAAGTGTGCCTTATTACTCATGCATGGAGCTTGTAGTATTTTCCTGGTTAGGTAAGTTGATGGATGATGTTGATAATTTGATTATGTTACGAAATAAATATAAGGTGTCAAGAGTTATTGGAGTGAGTATGGAAGTTATAGGTTTCCATTTGATTCATTCATGTGGTCATTTTGGCATACTTTGTCTTTTGTAAAATCAAAGTGAGTGAGCAGATTAATGGCATCAACATTCACACGTGTGGAAGTTTTAGAAGGAGTTGGTAACATGGATCTGGTCCATTTTGTGCCAACATTATATTTTATAAGTTTTACATCATAAATATATGTGTATCAAAAGATATAATGTTTCAAATTTGTCTTCTTGGGCATATTTCTCTATTTTCCATAGCCAAATTTGCATTAAAAGGTGACCATTGGAATTCAGATATTTGAATTTACAAAGGAAAACTAGTCTTTATTGTTTCAGCTATAAATTTTGATGGAGGATGAATTTTATGGTGGTGTAAAAACCAAATTTGTAGATAAATTCAATTTCAATCTAGGAAAAACAATTTTGAGGATTGAATTATAGTACATTTATATTTATTGTGGTCCAAAGTTGATAGAGGGTTTGACCATCTTTTGTAAGTGGCCCAAGAAGGATGTTTAAAATTTTCCTGATGGTGTTTGGATGTTTCAAGGTTAAATATATATTAGAGAGTGTTTTGTACTCCTTAATAATATTATGTATTGATTTTGGATATTTTACCAACCCATCTTCAATATGAACAATTGATTACAAGTTGACTTTTGATTCATTCATGGTGTTTTAGTATATAAAGCAAATGTTTAATAGGTTTTGCATATGTAGATGTGAGTAGGGATGAATTTAGGAACTTAAGGTTGTGTTAGGGGTCATGTTACATGAACCTATATTATTTTAAATTGTATTGTGTTCCTAGTTTTTCTCAGTGAAATGCTATGTGGTGAATAGGTCTCCATGAGACCTAAAAGGCCTCCTAATCCCTAATTGAAAGGTGTAGCTTCTTAAGGGTGATCTATGGATGCTATGGTCAACATATTAAGGTGGTATTGATTTATGTCTTTGTGGAATAGAATATTTAAGATCTAATTAAAGTCTTATGGCTAACCAAGAAGGTGATGAGCTAGTATACTCTATAAAGAGTAAAATAAAAGGTGATGGTTTCTAGTGTTGATATGTAAAGGATAGTAAAGTTTGAGTGTCCTTGGTGGATGGATTGAAGTGAAAATAAATTTGAGGAATGCGTAAATGACCTATATGTCATATTTATTATGTTATAATAGTGTTATTTTAGGGTTGAAGATTGAAGATTAACAAATAAGTATAGAGTGATCCAAAAGGGTGTTTTAGATGCATTGCTTATGTGTGAAAGCTTAAAGAGAGTGTTAAGGATTAAAGAGAGCTGTTATAAATTTTTTATCCATCAGATTGAAAGGAAATTATATTTACAAATATGTTGATATAAATTTTTTTGTGTTGATTCTTTTTCATGCTTAGGGGTGGGTCCTCCTTGTGAAGTAGGTGATTCACTAAAGTTCTCTTGTTTGTGATCTCTTATAGGACAATTATTCATTGTGTTTTAAGGATTAAGAGTGGATTTTATCCCAAATTAGGGTTTCCCACATAATTCATGTCTTTTGTTATTGATCTTGAATTATATTCCTTGTTCATTTTAGTGAATAGTTTGTATGATTCATGAATGTATGTGTTGAATGGTTAAGAATTGAAGGAATTGGAATTTAAGTTGTATTATCTTGCATCATTGATTCACCCCGCTCTTAGTGATTATACTATAACATAATTATAATTATATCACTACATACATAGATCTATTTTTATCTTCATCTATCCTCATTTAGTCCCTTTTCCTATTAAGCACACATAAGGTAAATAATTGAGATCACATGTTGGTTTTTAGGTAAGACTGATTGTTTAGCAATACATGTCAATATCTCTAGTTATTTTGTATCCTATAACCAAAACCTATAGATTACTTATGTTTGTCACTTATATCAATAATGATTAGTTATTATAAATACATATGGAGGAGGAATCCAAAAATACATAAAAAGATAAAATCCAAATCATTTAAACAAAAGGCAATGATCAAAAAGAAAAAATAGACATTTAAAAGTCAAAATCACACCAAAAGATGTGACTCATATATCAACACATGTCTTATTTTTAATCAAATATAAAAATTTATAGTTGGCCTCATAATAGATCTAAGGTCTATTAGTGTATGTTATGATAATATATTAGGATAAGATATTTCAAAATCATATATAATGCTACCTACTTTCTCATGTAAGTGCCCAATCTTCATAGAAGACCAAAAACTATGTAAGGGGTCTTGAGGAATGGGGAAGACAATGTGGGAAGGTAGGTACATTTTAATTTTATTGTATAATTAACCTTCATGATTTGATCTAAGTACTGCATTTATCTTACCATAAAATTTTGTGCTTATTATGAACAAACACTTTATACATTTGGCATCCATTATATTCTCAGTGTGTCATGATTTCCTACTAAGGTTTTATTACAAAAACATTTTTCATTATTTTATAAACCTTAATTTATTACAAAAATCAAAATATTCCTCATTGATGAATATGTTTTATTAATTGATCATACCACTAGGATTTTCTTTTGTGAGTTGTAATGTAAGACCATGGATAGGACCAAGCCTTCATCACAAAAATTTCCTTATTTACTAAAAATATTCCCAATATTATCATTTAAATAATTTGTTTCTATTTTTTGAGTTTTATTGTATGACCTTGAATAGGACCAGGCCTTCCTCAAAATACACTCACAATAGCCCCATACCAATAATAGTCATAAAAATAACCATCAATCTTGATATTTACATCTTATTTTTTTCTTTAAATTTTGTGTTAAATTCTTAAATTTTTTATTTAGTGTCATAAATTTTGATTTAGAGATCATGGGAATACTTACTATCATGATTTATTATGTTTCATGTTCTCTTAAGCTTCAATTTATATTCATTTTTCACACTTTTCCAAATATCTGATTGAGTGTGTTTTAAATGGTGATTTATTTTACATACTTTCCATCTTGATTTAGTATGTTTTATGTTTTTTATTTTCAAACATATACATCTTAAACATTCCTTAGCTTGATTTAATGTGTTTTATACCAATTTTGTTTTGTACTACATATTTTTCAGACATTGATTTAAATGTATCTTACAAATTCTTTCCTTTATTTATGTTTTTATACATTTCATATCATGATTCAGTGTGTACTAAATTTTATTAATATTTTATTTAATATATCCTTTTACATATTTTATATTATATTTTTATTTATCATTGTTTTTAACCATGCATTTGTGTACAAATTACCAGAAAATAATCCAACATACATCACACATTTTTTCATAGCATTTTAAGAAACTAAAACAAATGTCATAGAAATAAAATATACATCCATAAATATCCATTATAAAAATAAAAAAATAAATTTAGATCCATATATATCCATAGATCAAATGTATGATACAATAAAACATGATACAAGTATAATACTATCAAAAAATCTAAGGTTGCGATCCATCATGTTTATCTAGTGGATGAGCCACACTACCAATAGATGTCTATGATTTTCCCATTTAAATAGTCTATTATAATGATTTGGTATGAGATCAAAGGCTATTAATTTATCCTTGTATATTTAGCCACCTAGGATTGTACTTATTCTAGTTACCTCATTATGCACATATGAGCAACTCACTCCTTAGCTACCATATATCAATTCCATAGCTCTCCCTCTCCCACTCTAAGTGGTAGTTGTGTGGTATCACATTATGTCTTTATCTCTTTTGTTGCCTCACCAACCAATTGAGAATAAATAGCATACCTCATATCATATGAAATAGACAAATCATCCATAATTGTAATATTATGATGTGATAATACACCATATAAAATATCATGATATGTGGTTTGTACTATCACGCCCCATATAAAATCCACCTTAGTAATATATATAAAATAAAAACCAAATATAAATTAGAGATTGCATATATATGAAGGCTTTGAACGTGTATCTAAAAAAATATGTATACAACTATATATCTATCTATCTATTTACTACTCAAAATAATAATAAACAATTACCATCAATAGTATCTCCCACAATAGTCTCTCCATAAACATGACCTCTAAATACATCCACAGTAGCACATCTTTGAGGTGATATAAAACCAAGAGAAAGAACTTGATCATGTCATTATTTCAGTCATATCTGATGATCTATCAACCAACTTTTTGATGCCTATGTTATGGGATCTCCATGTTCAAGTTCATCCTCTTGTATATCCACTACCACATGTCTATTTCTATGTCATCATGGTTCTCATAGTCATGATTATAGAACCTAATGTGGCTCAATAATAGCGACATCTACACCCTCGACATATGCTATAACCATCTGCATATCTACAATAATTACCTCATCTATATTAACTCTCACTACTCTCAGTTGTCATTGCTAACTATTCTAAGGTCTTGATCACCATGGCCAAGCCACATGAACATGAATAGGTACTATTATACCCCCACTACCTCTTGAATCTCTAAAATGATGTTACCAATAATCAAGATCTACTATCAAAGTCATTGGATGTGGAAAGATTAGTTTTATCAGTAGGTGAGGAGTAGGACATGGCTCTACCCACCACGTATAGTGTCCAATAATATGAACATAGGCTAATCTAAGAGTAACTATAAGCCAAGTTGGCCAACTACCCATAATATATTCATAAGAATGCCATATGATGTCACCATGAGTAATAGTCTATAGTGTTATACTATGTGATACATCATATATCACATGGTCCTATCACCATCATAGAATATGAGGTACACTATGATTGATAACATGGGGAAACTCAATAATTCAATACATAGGAAATATATTATAGACCCAACTACAAAAAAAAATAATGGGGCTCTTATTATTCTACTCATAACATATAATGCCATAAATTTCATAGACTAACTATACTAAAATCATTGACCCTACGTCATATAACGTACCCTACTCAAAAATTAACTAACACAAGGTGATCACATATAAAAAAACTTTCCCATATGAATTGTGTCAAATCACATGTGATATCATAACGCCTATAACTACCTTCTATTTATATAGAATGGTATATATAAGAATCAAATAATCTCACATGTAACCCCTCAAAATATCTTTAAGAAATAGTTTCCCATAGGACTAGGGCTCATCTCTCCAGTTCTATCTCAAGTATACTATAGATAATAGGAGTCCAAATAATAATAAGTCCAATAAAAAATGGACATCCTTTAAAGTAACACCAACCTTAATCATATCCCCATCCACCTCTCATCAAAAAGTGTTGATTATTCATTCCCATGCTCCTAATAACATCACGACTAAGTCAAAACTATGATGGATCCTACACATATGCTTGATAACACCAAAAAATAATGATTATAAGCATGAACAATCATTTTATACCAATATATCCAATAAGTCTAGTAGCCATGCTACGTCTATCAAGACTGGAGTCTTCATCATCTCTATAAAATGCCAAACAATAAAAGATTTATTAGTCATCAATCTAAGATAAATATGAAAATCCAATCTAAAATTAATAAAAAATATGCTTAATCCAAGAATTAACTACTTCATTAGCCTATTTTTTTAAAAAAATCTACCACTGTATACTATGTTAGACACATAGTTTACTATATTGCTCAAAAATAAATAATATTATTCTATGTCAGCTAGGAAATAGATTATTTGTCCACTATTTTAGAATAAAAAATAATTCGGCCCCCTAATAAAAAATTTACTAAATCATAGAACTAAGTTAGACCATTACTACATAGTTATACATGTCATTCTTTTATGTAGGCCATGCCATACAAAGTCAGCCATTCTTTAAAACTATGTTGGCCACTTTCATACATCACTATAATAGCTAGTATGTACATAGTCAAAATACTTAAAATTTAAAAACTACATCAACCTTATTATAAATAGCAAATCACTTAGTATTAATTTATATCAACCACCTGATACATAATTGAACACCCTTTTACACATTCACATTCTAAAATGAGTCAGCTTGGCTGACTCCATTGATTTTTTATGAAAACATTTTACCTATTTATTATTAATGCCTTAGGAATTAATGACTAATGTTGGTACCTATTGATGACTAAACATGTATCATAGGTGGTTCTTAGCGATTAAGAAACACTGCTCATTTCTAAATTTAGAGAATCCAATGCATGATTTGTAGGTTGTGATAATCCTATTATCTTTGATGGAATAAAGGCAAAACAAGTAGACTATTTCAAAAATTTATATTTGTTGGTGGTTGGGAGCCACTATGGCCTAATATTTGATCTTTGATTTCAAATATTATCTATTCTATTTAAAGTGAATTATTCTTAAACCTAAGTCTTAATATAAACTAAGATGAGTATTCATAATGAATATAAACTAAGGTGATTTGATAACAAAGGAAAAAAAGGAAGGGTAAGGTAGAGAAGAGATATGTTACTAATATTTAACCCAAACATTATGACAAAGTTAAAGTTTCATCTAAACATGCATTTAACCAATATATGACATGAACTAGCATAAGCTCAAATCCTATCACACATTAGGCATACATCTAAGGATAGTATGAAATAGTTCAAATAAGGACCAGGTCCACTTTAAAGATTCACCCCTGCAAGTAAACAACATTAGCACATATGAAAGAAATGAAAAATAAATGAATTAAACCTTATAACTTTCAACTAATCTAGCATTAACATAAATTAGCAACTCTGCACTTAAAGATGTACATCCACAATTCACAAGGACCATTAAAATATAAAAATAAGATAAAAAACATGTGAGAGAATCCATGATAGAAATTCACATAGGTAAATATGGTCAAACTTTATACAACTCTTTACTTTTATTAATTTTCTCAAATATTATAAATAGTTTTTGCTCAAAGAACTCTCTCCTCTTTACAATAGATAATTCACGAGGTATGCTAGTTAGTCATGTCAAATATTAAGGATATCCATCCTTTTACAATTCTTTGAGAACCTTTTAGACATTATAAAATTACCAACCTTTAAGAAATGTGATTTAAAATTTTCATATGCCTTTAAAAAAATAATATTCCATTTTTAAATATTATACAATGTTCCTACATAATAGAATATCCTAAGTCAACTAGATTAACTTTTAAACCCTTGTGTTATTTAAGTATTTTTCCTTCCCTACAAGATCTTCATTCTATAATACTATTAATTGATAAGATGGAGGTCAACAATAGGCCTTATGAAGAGTTCCTTTTCTTGGTCATCTAGGTTCTTGAAATCCTACTCAACTCTTTCTAACGTTTACTTGATGTTCCTAGTCTCTCCTACCTTATCTTTAGATGATAAAAGTAAGCCCATGATCGTCTTGCTATCAGCCCCTATCTTCCCTTGTGCTTGATTTCTCACTTCTTGCATGAATTAAGTAGTTTTGTGCTTGAACTCCTCATTAGTGATAAAACCCAATGGTCTAAGTGTGATGGACTCTTCCATCAAGTTGTCTAATATGTGAAACATTTTATCTTCTAATTGTTTGAGGTCCTTAGAAATATATCCCATTTGTTTGGATTAGTTGCTTAGGTTTTTTATCTTATCTAATAATATAGCAATAAAAAAATTTAGGTGGGCTAAGCTGATTGTTCTGAACTCATGGATTTGATATTTGGTCAAGGCTTTGATCAAATCTTTCACTTGGTATCTTGAAGCTTGCCATTGGCCAACTTAGCCTATAGCCATGGTAATTTATTTATTTATTGCATCTTGCCTAGCCTTGACTATCTTTAAGGAATTGAAAAAATAATCCATGATGACATTTTCTCATCTTAATGATGGTTTATATAGTGTGATCCAAAATGTTGATTAAAAATTCTTGACATAGTTTTAACCAAAAATCAAGACATACTCAACACATGGACTATGGAAATACCATTACTTTAATTAATCCATGATGTCTTAAAATTTTTGGAACTTGTCCTCTGGTGTTGATAAGTTTTATATTCCTTCTAGATTATTTCTTATATTTTAAGATGCCTTTGATCATTGTTTGTAATTGCTTTGACTGAGCCTAAACCATTTCAAGAACATTTTCTTCAAGTATTGGGTCCTTGCCAAGATTTTGTCCTCTAACTAGAGTTAATCCAAAAAAAGCTTCCACTTTTTGGAAAGTGAACTCCTCTCCACCAACCATAACATTCTTCTTAGTTACCCTTCACAAGCTAGTAGTTATTGGGTCAAATTTGACACCAACTAAAGATTATGTTACTTTTGGAGCTAGAATCTCCATTTGTGCTTTAATTAATTATTCTAGAGAAGCCATCCTCTTTTCATCTTCCTTTTATAGATCTAGGATCCATGGCTTGACGTTTTCATACACTGAGATATTGATGGCGTTCATCATTTCCTAAGGGTGATGTGCATTAGGTGATTTCTATAGTTTACCATAGATGAGCCATTTAGGAATGGTTGGACCATGAATCAAATTTTATTCACTAAATACATTAACTTCACTAAAAAGAGGAGTGAAATTTACCTTGGGATTCTTATCCTTCAGTAGAACAATGGCCAATTCATCTTTTCTTTTAAGGGTTTCGATAGGAACTATATCCAACACTTCCTTCTCCTTCTCTCATTTTGTTTCCTCTATTTCTTCATCCTCAGCCTCATAGGCTAATGATAGAATTTTGAGGGCATCTTGAATGGTCTCATTAGGGTCAAATGCTAATATGTGAACCTCCTCCACTAGTGATCTTTATTCCTTTACTTATACTAAAGAGGATATTATCTCACCAAACCTTCTCTCTTTTAGCCTATGTTCAACTTGTGCTTCTATTTGGGTACTAATTGATTAAGCTAGTGGAGGCCTAGAGTGTGTACCACTCAATAAATGGTACTACCTTTGCCATAATTTCCATTTATCATCTCCTTCCTTTGTCTCCCCCGACATCCTAAACTCTAGATTGATGTTGTGATTTTTTAATCTAATGGTGACCTTAGAGAATGAAGAGGCTTTTTTGTATATGGGGTCAAAAGGAACAAAATGGTGATAATAAGGGACATTGATTCCTTTCAATTTTAAGTATTCCTTAACTCTTCCATAGGGATCCTACTACCTTAGCCCATTAATTTGTAAATTGAAGGATGGCTTATGTTTAAAAGTAGCCTTAATATTGTCTCATAATGCAAACATAGTTATTATCATGGCCATGGGGAGGGTGTGGAGTAGTCCCTTCCTTTTAGTATTAAAAATACCATCTATTCCATTGCATATTTGATAATCCACTTCTTGCTTTGCTAGCTTGATGGGTACATGAACGAGTAGCCTGAGTGGGGTGCATTAGGTCACTCTGATATTAATGATTGTAAAATCAAGATATAACCATATTTCCCCCATGGCTTCAATAGTCTTCTTTATTAGTGAGTTGAATCTAATCATTGGGGTCCTTATGATGGCCTTTATAAGGGATGGGTAAACATAATCATATATGAATTCCCTATACTTAAATATATGTAACTTGGAGTAATACTGTGAGATAGTATGTGTCCTATCAAGTGACCATTCCGTAAGGTTAGGGATCTTTGTTGTAGCAAGGAGGGCATCCAAAAAATATGACATCATGTAGAATTGAGCCCTACTCTTCTTGATTTCAAAAAATTGTCTACTCAAATAGGGGTTGATTACTTCACCAAATGGAGGAGTGACTTATTTCTCAACCATAAAATAGACTAAGATGACCCAAGTTTTATCTAAATATGTAGTGGTTGAGTTCCCATATAAAATTTTCATCATTTTCAATATCATCCTTATTCTAGGTCTTAATTAGCCAATGGGTATGTTGCTATTAAAGTATTGAAACACTTCATTCCTATAATATAACCATAGGGAAAGGGCTCTCTTGAGATCATTATCTTTGGACTAGTTATTTATTGTGGCAAGGTCTACTTGGGGTTTAAGAAATTTATAATAGTTCTCAAAAATCTATGGGATAAATGTAAGCAATCTTTATGAAACTACATTCATGAACAATCATGCCCTTATCTATTTTTCCATCTTTAAAAATTGGTACAGGGATATCTATGTAATGTAGTACCTTAGGTTTTTCAACTGCATAGTGTAGTCATGTCATTTTGATGGTAACTATGTCATAGTATCTTATTTTTGTAGATATGTTCTTCTCCTCTCTTATAATGGGTTGTTAATTCTCAATGGTCCAAAACAAGATCAACCAATTATTATCCCCTATATTTATTGAAGTGGCATCAAACTTTGTGTCTTTTAAAACTCTTCTTTCTATATCCAAATACAAATGAAGTTCCACATCCTTTCTAGGGACACTTTTTTAGGCTGCCATAGTTGTGGACTTCACTAAATTACTCACTAATGGTCTACACTTTGGCTATGGATTGATTTTTTCTTGCATAGATGATAACTAAAATTTCCTTGACTTGGTCATAATGAGCATACGTTTGAATTAGGGTTCTCATACTTGATAGGGTTTTCTAAAGGTCTTCTCAGTGATTTAATGGTGGTAGCTAGTTTAAATGGTGAACTTCATGGCTTAGATCTCAATTGGATTACATATTTATACCTTTGAATTTCTCAAGCCCAAAAAATCTTAAACTTGGCATATTATGCCTATGTGGCATCAACATGGAATCCTAATCATTAATATTTAAAATATGACCATTTGTCACCTTTAGACATGTATCAATATTTTATTGGTTTCGAGCCTTTTAAAAAATTTGCCTTTTCTTGCACCATAGGATCTATTTAAATGGATCAACATGGTTTATTGATCTTGATCTAAGAAATCAAATGCCATTAGTTTCTTTTTTATATTCCCTATAGTTGTGACACTTGTCACTTCTACATTCATTTTGATCTTTGTTGAAATATCAACATTGATCTCATATCATTGGATCATCCTTGCCTAAATGAATGAATTATATTGACCTTGAATGATTAGATCATGTTCCTTGATTCACATGTCATTGACTAAAATGTGTATGTAAGGCCACATACTGTTAATCTTTGAAATGTGCTCAAGTTTTAATTTGTGGCATGCGGTTGTGCCACATATCATCTTTGTAGTGTTTCTTGACTTTTCAACCTTAATTATGCACCATTAGATCTTATTTGTATATATTAACACATTATTTTGATCCTTCCTATCCTTCATTCCATTCACTATTGGATCTTTGTCAGAGTTCCTATGATGGAGACACTTGTCATATTCTCACTCATCTTGAGCTTCATTGAAGTTTTAACTCAATATACACCATCGGTCAGAATGTTTACATTTAGCCACATATAATCAATATTAAAGGACATGCTTGAGATTTAATCATCCATTTTAGGATTGACACTTGACATCTCCATGCTGGATCTATGTTCCTTTGAATTGTCAACATTGACCTCACACCATCAGATCATCTTCGGCTGATCAATCATGCTCTTTCAGATCATCTTTTTCTACATACTATTGGATATTTAGTAGGTTTATCATGATGATACCAATTATCACCTCCTCACTTATTTTTTGGCTCTATTTAACTCTTGACTTGAATTGCACTATTAGATCAATCTTGCCTTAGCAAATGCATACTGTTGATCTTATGGTCAATAAAATGAAACTAAGTTAGGCTTAAGGAATATAAGGAATTCAAGTTAAATATTTTAGATATTTTTTATTTATGTTGATAAAAATAATTAAAAATTAGGATAAAATTTTTAGGTTAAGCTCTAAAACATAATAAAGGGGATCCTATGAATAATAAAAGACATGTCATAAAGTTTTAGCCTAAGATTTTCATTATATTAATAAATGCAATTAAAATTTATGATAAGGATTTAGGCTAAGATAAAACATAATTAAAGGGACCATGTGGTTAATTAGACCATCCTAATAATAAAAAATTAAGGGGGGATCATGACATAAAGGACCAGGTATAAATTTTAGACTAGGGTTTGGTCATGTTGATAAACACAACTAAACCTTAGGATAAAAAATTAAAATAAGTCTATGGCTTAATTAATTGTTGCCATGAAAATTGATCCTCTGTAAATTTGAATTTTATTCAAAATATACCTAGGTTAAAATATTAGACTAGGGTTTTAACATGACTCAAAGTAGATTGAATTAATCTTTGACAAACCAAAGTCTAGTAAGAGATAAATTCAACATTGAAGCACAAAACCCTAAGCATGTTCATTCCCAAATGAGATTCCATTGAATCTATAGTACATAAACTCAAGGAACAATCATTAGAAACATTATAAGGGGTAAAATAATGACTACTTAAAAATATGTCAATTATCCAAATGAGGACCATGCATGGATGATCTTCAAATAAAGATAATGTTCAAACATTCTAATGATATTCTGATCAAGTGATTTTTAAACTTTAAGGTACAAATTTGCACAATTTAAAACAAGGGTCCCCATTTTGTTGAAATGGAGGTATGTTGACCTCAATAAATGGTAACTTCTATGGGAAACATAACAATATGTTATAATTCAAATATTTTTATTTAGACTAATAACTAAAATAATTATTCCACTTGATCAAGAACCATTATTAAGATTAATTCATGGTTAAAACAAGTCTTGTGAATGCATAATTAAGATCAAACATATAAACATATCCATGTTATGTGTGTGCTTTGATTCCACTTACTGATTGCCATAGGATTTAAAAAACAACTTTTAGATTCATGACCTTAACCATAAACATTAAATTACAACATATTTAAATATTAATTAAGAATCATGATTTAGCTCAGGGAAGGCTTGGAAATTTCTCTACTACCGTCTAGGCATCCATAGCCCTGACATAGATACCTTTGGCTCCACTCAAGGCCTTGTTCCATTGTCAGTTAAGTGTCTGCAACCCCAATGGAGATTACTAGAGTCACCTCTGCTTAGAAAGTTCTAGAATTTTGTAACAAATATCTTATTTTTTGTATTTTTAGATATTTTGAAATTTTATCAAAGGTTTGGAGCCATATTAGATAGGTTTTAGGATTTGGTCAAATGTTTGATCTTCAGATAATCATCCTTGGATGTAAACTTTGTCCTAGTTAATTAATGTTTTTTAAGTGAAAACATGACTTTGTCCTAATAATTCATGCTTTCACTCTATATGTGTAATCCTTCTTAGAACCAAGTTTAGATCATAACAAGGCTTAAAATATTAAGGAAAAAATATCCTACCTATTAGTCCTTACTTGTTTTTCCAAATTATAACTTCAAGCTCACATTTCAATAATCCATGATTAAGCAATGCTGAGGGGTCATACATGCATTCTTAAACTATGAGGTTTCTTGATAAATCATATAAATATTTAGTTGAGGGCTATCTAGAATAGAATTATTAAAATAAAGGAAAAATCAAGGAAAACAAACAAACCAAACACAAAGTAAATAAATAGAAAGCCAAGGAAATAAGAAAAAAACTATATACAAACACTATGTAAAAATAAGGGATGGGAAGGGAAGAATAAAAAGAAACTAAGCTAATCCTACCTACACTAACTTTAACTAGTCTTATAGTTAATTAAATTAAGACTTCAAGTGGGACAATAGAGAAATAGTGCTTGAGGTGTTTCCCATTGGTTTCCAATGTAAACTATGTTCCTTGTAAGTCTTTTTATTTGAAGGTGTTATCCCCCAAGATCTCAACAATCTGATATGGGTCAATCTACAAGGGAGTGAACTTCCCATGTTTTCCTTTTGGTTATGAGGCCTTATCCCAAATAAGGAATAGGTCTCTTTGTCCAAACACCTTTATCCTTGAACATTTATCAAACCACCTCTTGACTATGGTTTGATGTCCATTAAAATTGGAAAAATCTTCCTCTCTTACATCTTCCATTTGTATGATGTCAAGTAGCCTTGAAATTGTAAATTATTTATCCTCCTCCATGTACTCTTGCATGAAATTGTATGTTAGAAGCTTGAGGGTAATGGGGATTATAGGTTTTTGACCATATACCAGCAAGAATGTTGATGTATTGAGAGCTTGCTTGAATCTATTTTTATCTTCCTAAAGGGCATACTTGAGTAATTTGTGCCATGTTCTTAGTTTATCAATTATAAACTTCTTTATGGCTTTCATCAATTTTTTATTTTTTGATTCTGACACTCCATTACCTTGAGGGTAATGTTTTGATGAAAACCTGAGAACAACATTATTGTCATATTCCCACTCAGTCATATCAATGGAAAAAAAATTAAATCCATTATCATAGACTAGAGATACTAGGGTGTCAAACCTTGTGTATATATTCTCTTCTAATAATTTGATAATTTATTCAATCCTACACTACTTGGTTTCCACTACTTCAGTCCATCTTTTGAAATGGTCAGTAGTAGTCAAGACACACTTGTGACCATCTAAGGAATTAGGGTTGATGACCCCAACAAAGTCTAATCCCCATTAGGAAAAGGGTTTATCAATCATCACTAGCTTTAATGACATGGTTGCCTTAAGCTCTTTAGTGTTAAATATTTGACATGAGTGGCATTCTCTCACATGATCGTGAGCATCCTTAAAGATAGTGAGTCAATAGTAACTAACCCTAAGGATATTGTGGGGTATAGTCCTTCCAAATGGATGCCCACTTCCTATCTTCTCATGGAAAGTGCTCAAGATCTTAGCTACTTCTTCTTTGGAGCTAGATATTAGGTAAATGCTATCAAAGTTATTTTTATACAATATCCCATATTTGATCAAAATTGGGTTTCCTTGAGCCTTAAAACTCTATTTTTATCCCTAATTAATCCTATAGGACCATAAACATTGATTATAAAATGAACAATGGGATCATACCAATCATTAGGCCAAAATCTTTGTTGATCAACCTACATAACACTTTATTTGGTATTATTATTAATAATTAACTAAATTAAACCTTGGAATATTACCAACTTGGTAGTCTTCATTTCTAGATCATATTTTTATAGGATGGACATCCACTTACCTCTCCTTTCTCCAAGTTCATAATGACTCAACATTATCTTAGTGGTAGGGTCTGGTAGAATTACATGCACTTTATTTCTAAGTATATAGTGTGTAAATTTATTCACTACCTTGACTAAAGCAAATGCTTGTTTATCAATCAAAGAATAGTTCAACTCAGTATTTTTAATGTTAGTACTCATGAAATAAATTGGGCGATCACACATATCTATCTTCTAATTTGGAACAACAACTATTACATGATCAGAGGTAAAGGAATAAAGATAATTTTTTTAGTAAAGTATAGATTTATTAATACAAGAGATTGTCTAATTAATTTTTTTATTTATTTGAAATCTTTCTTGGTCTCCTCATTCCATATGATCTTGACATATTTCTTTAACATTTCATTCAATGGCTTCAAAATCTCTTCAAAATGATAAATAAACTTTCTTACAAAGTTGATTTTACCAAAGAAAGACTTTAGTTCCTTCTTACTATTAGGGGGTTTTATATTTTATATTGCATCTACTCTATCCATGTCTATAGAGATATGATCCTTGGTTATGACATGCCCTAATAACATTCCCTCAGTTTCATAAAATATGCTTTTCTTAGGGTTGAGAGAAATTTCACACCTTCTACATCTCTCAAATACTTGCTACAAGTGCATGATGTGGTCCTCCCTATTTTTATAAAAGATAATTAGATCATCCATATATATAATAATTTACTTACCTATCATACCCTATAAAGCATGGTCTATTTCTCTTTGAAAGGTTGCACCTACATTTAATAATCCAAAGGACATTGTTTTTAAAGCAAAATTGTACCACTTAGTAGTAAATGTGGTCTTCATCATGTCTTCCTTGTTTATTACTACCTAATTATACCCTAAAAATTCATCAAGAAAAGACATCATAGCAAAAATAGAAATAATTTGGATAGCTTTCTCAAGAGAAGGTATGGGATAATTATCCTTTTCAAATGCTCTATTTAGATTTCTAAATTCAATGCACCATCTAATTTTAAAAAATTTCTTCCTAAATGGTACCATGTTGGATACCTAGGTATAGTGTCTAATTGGAAACATTATATTAGCTTATAGTAACTTTTTGACCTCTTTGTACATCATTGGTTCTAGGATATGCTTGACTGGCCTTTATTTTTTCCTAAAAGTTTTACAAGCTTATTTCAATTGTATGGTGTGGGTTATGGCCCTAGGATAAAATATCTTTAAGTCATCATAAGATCATGCTATTACATATTTATACTTGGTCAAAAAGTATTTGGTTATCTTTATTTTAATACTTATGTAGGTTGTACCAATGTTCACTAGCTAAGGTTGACATTTAGAACCTAGGTTAATTGCATTGTAGTCCTTCCCATATACTTTATGAATCTTGACAACCTCAACTAATTTATCTAAATCAAACAATCTCTTTAACGCTATAATTCCTTTAGGGATATTATTGTCATTTAGTTGAATTACCTTGTCATCAAGTTTGACTTCAAATTTGTCATTATGAAGGGTATTTTCATTGACTTCGTCAATTATGTGAGCCTCAAATAATATTGATCTATTCATGAAGTCTATTATCTATTGATCATCACTGAATACTTAAAGATGGTTAACATTATCTGAAATTGAGGGACATGGAACTAATTCAATGGTAAGGATTTGTAACTTGGAATTTTGATTGGGCATAAGGTTGGCTGTAGCTAAAACAAGTCCATCAGTGGCCTTGGTTTCTTCCCTAAGAATTGACATAATGTTAAAATCATTAAAACATTCAATTAATTCCCATACTCTAAATTTATACTTCTAAAGGTATGATAATTTGCATTGATATCTACTTTTGACCTATTTAATTACTAGTTTTGAATCACCAAAAACTAATAATCCCTTGACCTTTTATTTAATTGTAAATTTTAATCCCAAAATAAGTGCTTCATACTCAGCTAAATTAATGGTGCATGGGAATTAGAGTTTGTAAGAGGCATTATATTATTTCCCAATATGAGTGACTAACACCACCGCTAATCTACAACCTAATTTACTTTTATCACTATTAAAATATAGCTTTCATAATCTAGAAATGGCATGAGAAGTTTTAGAGTTACATACCTCTAGGTTGTCAAGAGTTTAAACACCCAAATCTGAGTTAACCATGTTGACCCTCTTATTTCTTGCATTGTACTCAGTGATCATATGCTTCATTTTGGGCTCCCTTTCTATCCTGATCTAATTGGGAACTATTTTCTAGTGCAACCACATGTGTCAAAAGTCAATTGACATATAACCATTCAAAATTTTGGTCCATTCTCTACTTAAAAAAAATTCATATGAATACAGGATATCCACCACTTAGATGTTCATGAAATATTATATCCTTTGTTCAAAAGCAATCTACCTGAGAACATTCAGCAATTCACCAATTAATTTGACTCTTGATTTATCTAATTGAGTCATAACCCTATTATATTTTATTGGAGTGAAACCTAATTTCTCATAAATACCTTTAAAGATGATGATAGAAGAAACACTTGAATCTACCAATCAATTATGCAAATTCTGACTGTAAGTAGGAAAGGTGGAACATCTACCTTATTTTTGTGTATTTTAATGTTAACATGTGCAAAATTTTGAGACTTACCCAGATTATTAGACAAAAATTCCAATAAAAAATCTCTTTATTCTATAATCTGAGTTAATTCATGCAAATTAGTTTTAGCTTTGATATTTTTCATGTCCACTATATTATATCCAGTCCTATTAGAGGAATTAGATGTATTAGCATTAGGTTTAGAGGTGATTCCCTTAGGAGGACTTAGATTCTTGTTTGATGTAGAATCAAGAGAAGTGTCAAAATTATTTGGTGGAGTTGAGGTAGCCAAAGGTTGTTTCTACCTCCTATTCCTTAGAGGATAGGTCTTCTTTAGATATTGCTAAAAATCATGGATCTCTTCAGGAATATCCTCAAGCTCATTCTCCTCTTGAAATGGGAAATAAAAATTATTCACCATGAGAGTTAATTCAAAAGATTTAGATGACCTTAAATAAATTGAGGTACCTTCACCATTGTCTTTATTAGGGACAATTTTAAAATTATATAACTCTTCTTGAAAATCTTCAAAAGCATTGTAAAATTCTAGACAATCTAATTCACTATACTTTAAAGTACAATGAACTTTATGATAATCAAGAAAAGCAACATCACTAAGATTTATATTAGGCACGTTATTATTAGAAGATGACTCATTATTTTGGTTATTATTTTTGTTATTTTGTAACCTATTTGAAGGTGTATTAAAATTTAGGAAAGAGAAGTTCCTATTAGATCTTTCCCTAGTATTGGCAACTTGATTTTATAGCTAAAGGAAATCAGTGCTTAGTTTTTGAACCATTTTTAAGATAGATTCAATCTCATTCTTGGGTTCCTCAAAAAATGAATTTGAGTATTTATAACGGGTGAATAATCAATTTTTTTTTTTGTCTTGTGGATGAGATCCATTAGTAGCATTGTTTAAGAATCCTAGGTTTTATCCAGGATGTGCATGACTCAAAGGTAATTGGTTCAGAACTAAAATTTGATTTAAGGAAGGAATTTTTTTATTGGCATTGGGGTTGACTTTTAGAATAGGTAAATTTGTATTAATTTTGGGAATATTTTATGCCATTTGACCCTAGGGTTACATTTGGTAATTAATAATCATAGCTTCAACATAAGCTAAGGCTAATGTATTAATGAAATGAATAGATCTTTTAAGAAACATAGAATTCATGGGATCTAAGGCATCCTTGTAAATATCTAAGGCTAGAGCCTCATCAGGTGTATAAGGATATATGGTTCTACTAAACACCTTCTTGAATATATCATTAAAGGCTCTTATGGGCTCATTTGAATCTATTTTAACTATGGTAAACTATTTGTAAAGAACACAAGGACTGATGATTTTGTCAAACTAATTAATAAAGTAATTATTAAAATCATTCCAACTAGCTATGTAGTTTTTATAAAGGTTTAGAAACCATTAATATGAAATATCTTTTAAGGTAAAGGGAAATAATCTACATGTTACATCTTCATGAATAACATTCAATAGTCTTAAGGTAGATTTGAAACTTTTAATGTGTTCTTCAGTAGTTACAACACTATTAGGACTAAAAGTAGGGAAGTATTTCTAAAGATTATGAGTAAGGTCATGTACTACACCTAGCACATTGATTAAAGAACCACTTATCCAAGCCATACCTTGATAAGGACCAAATACAAGAACACCCTGAACTAGTGAGGTTGGTAGAGACTTTGAGTGTCTACACTTACCTTTATCTCACTTATCTCTCCTACAAACTTGTAATGAAAGAAGAGTAACCCTTGTCTCTAAACATGACCTGGTCCTTATCCTTGTAAATTATAGCTTGAAATATTTTAATTCTATTTGAAATACGATGTATAAATCTTATTTTTGCATAGAACAATGATCATACTTGCACATTAAACAATTTTTTCTCTAATTTTTATAAATAATGACAAAGGACATTAATATTTAATTAAATTTTCTTTAATATATGTCCAAATACATAAGCATGAATTATCTTTACACATTTAAATCTTAGATAAACTTAAATTTGCAAAAATCCAATCAATCTTTCAACAAAATTCACTAAAATTATCAAAGATGTTGGAAATTTTCAAAAATTTAACTAAGGACCTCCTTTTAGTGATAATAGAATGTGTTCCCTATTGATGTTTGAATGTGTATCATGGGTGCTTCTTATTTTTTAAGAAATACTACTCATTTATAAATGGAGAGAATTCAATGAATGAGTTTTAGGTTGTGATAATCCTACTATGTTTGGTGGAATAGAGGTAGAATAAGTGGACCATTTCATAAATTTATATTAGTTGGTGGTTAGGAACCATTGTGGAATAATAATTGATCTTTTATTTCAAATATAATCTATTATATTTAAAGTGAATTATGATTAAACCTAAGTCTAAAGATAAACTAAGATGAGTATTTTTAATGAAGCTAATCTAAGGTGAATTGATAAAAAGGAGTAGAAGTAAGGGTAAGGTAGAGAAGAGATATGTTTATGATCTTTAACTCAAATATTATGACAAATTTCAATTTTCATCTAAACATGCATTTAACCAATATATAACATGAAGTAGCATAAGATCAACTCCTCTAACACATTAGGCTAGCATCTAAGGATAATATGAAATACTAAAAATAAGGACCAGGTCTGCTTTAAAGATTCACCCCTATAAGCAAAAGACATTAGCACATATTAAAGAAAGGTAAAGGAAATGAAATAAACCTTAGAACTTTCAACTAATCTATAATTAATAAAAATTAGCAACTCTGCACTTAAAAATTTACATCCAAAATTCATAAGAGAAATTCAAATCTAAGAATAAGATCAAACAAATGAGAGAGAAGCCATGATAGTAATTTACACAAGAAAATGTGAACAAACTTTGAAAAAATCCTATATTAATTTTCTCAAAATTTACAAATATTTTTGGCTTAAATAACTCTCTCCCATTTACAATTGACAATACCTCTTTATATAGACAATTCATGAGATATGCTAGTTAGTCATGTCAAATATTATGGACATCTACCCTTTTACAATTATTTGAGAACCTTTTAGACATTATAAAATGATTAACTGATAGGCAATGTGCTTTATAAGTTTTACATGTCTTTATAGAAACAATATTCTTTTTTTAAATATTATACAACGTTCCTATATATTAGAATATCCTTAGTCAAGTAACTTGAATTTTAGACCCTTGTGTTGTTATAATCTTTTGCCTTCCTTACATGATCTTCATTCTATAATATTACTCATTAATAAGCTGGAGGTTAATAATAATCCTCATGAAGAGTTCAATTTATTTGTTTTCTAGGTTATTGAGATCCTTCTCAGCTCTTTCTAATGTTTGCTTGATGTTTTTGGATTCTCCTACCTTCTCCTTAGATGATAAAAGTAAGCCCATGATCTTCTTGTTATCATCCCCTATCTTCCCTTGTCATTTATTTTTCACTTCCTACATGAATTGAGTAGTTTTGTGATTGAAATCCTCTGCAGTGATAAGACCCAAGCGAATGAGTGTGGTGGGATCTTTGATCAAGTTGTTAAATATGTGAAACATTTTACTTTCTATTTATTTGAGGTCCCTAGAAATATCTTTCATTTTCTTGGATGAATTGATCAATATTTTGATCTAATCCACTAATATATCCAAAGCCATGTTTAGGTGGGCTAGACTAACTATTTTTAAATTAGGGATTTGATCCTTGGTTAAGGATTTGATTAAATCCTTCACTTGGTAGCTTGAAGCCTACCATTGGCTAACTTGGCCTATAGCCATAGTACTTTATTTATTTACTAGATCCTACCTAGCCCTAATTATTTTTATAGATTTGAACAAATCAGCCATGGTGTCTTCAAATTACATGAACTTGTCCTCTAGGATTAATAAGATTGATGTCCTTTCTAGATTCTTCTTCTGTTGTAAGATGCCTTTGATCATTATTAAAAATTAATCTAACTAAGCATGAGCCATTTTAAGAGAATTTTATTCAAATATTAGGTCCTCACTAGGATTTTTTCCTCTAATTAGGGTTAATCCAATAAAATATTCCACTTTGTGGAAAGTGAACTCATCTCCACCAACCATGTCCTTCTTAGTTACCCTTTCTAAACTAGCAATTTTTACGGCAAATTTGATTGTAACTATATAATGTGTTACTTTTGGAGCTAGAGTCTCCATTTATGCTCCACTTGATTCTCTTGGAGTAGCCATCCTTCTTTCAACTTCCTTTTTTAGATCTAGGATCCATGGCTTGACCTTCTCATGCACTGGGATATTAATGGTCTTCATCATTGCCTAAGGTTGTTCTATAATAGGTACTTTCTATAGTTTACCATAGATGAACCATTTGGGAATGGTTGGACCATGAATAAAAATTTATTTACTAAAGAGGTTAATGTCACTCAAAAGAGGAGTGAAATTCACCTTGGGATTCTTATCCTTCACTGCAATAATGGCCAATTTGGATTTTTTTGAGGGCGTGTCTATAGGAACTAGATCTAAAACTTGCTTCCCCTTCTCTTACTTTTTTTCCTCCATTTATTCATCCTCAACCTCATAGGCTAATGACAACATTTTGAGGGCATATTCAATGGTCTCATCAAGGTCTAATGCTAATATGTGAATCTCCTCCACTAGTGATTCTTGTTCCTTTACTTGGAGTAAAGAGGATGTTATCTCACTAGGCCTTCTTTATTCTAGCCTATTTTTAACTTGTGTCTCTATTTGGGCATTGATTGATTTAGCTGGTGGAGGATTAGAATGTGCACCACTCATTAAATGGTACTACCTTATCCCCAATTGCCATTTATCATATCATCCCTTTTTCTACATTTACATCCTAGACTTTAGATTGATGTTGTGTTTTTTCAATCTAATGATGACCTTGGAGAATGAAAAGGTTTTTGTGTATATGGGGTCAAAATGACCAAGCTAGTGATCATAAAGGACATTGATTCCTTTTGATTTTAAGTGCTCCTTAACTCTTCCATAGGGATCCCACTACCTTAACTTATCAATTTGTAAATTGAAGGATGTCCTATGTTTAGAAGCAACCTAAATATTATCCTATAATGCAAACATAGTTCTTCTAATGGTTATGGGGAGGGTGTGGAGTAGTCCCTTGCTTTTGGTCTTGCAAGGACCATCTATTCCATTGAATATTTAATAATCCACTTATTTCTATGCTAGCTTGATAGGTATATGGACTGATAGCATGAGTGGGGTACATTAGTTCCATTTAATCTTGATGATTGTACAATTAGGATACAACCATATGTACCCCATGGATCAATAGTATTCTTTATTAGTGGGCTGAATCTCATCATTGGGATCCATATGATGGCTTGTAATGGATGGGTAAACACAATCACATATGAATTGGATGTGAACCCTCTACTAAAAAATATGTAACTTGGAGGAATATTGTGAGATAGTTTGTGTCCTATTAGGTGACCATTCCCTAAGGTTGGCGATATTTTTTATAGAAATTAGGTAATATAAAAGATATGATATCATGTATATTGAGCCATACTCATCTTCTTGATTACAAAAATCTATCTACTCAAATAGGTGCTAATTACTTCACTAAGTGGAGGGGTGACTTGTTTATCAACCATAAAATAGACTAAGGGGACCCAAATTTTACCTACATATGTAGTGGTTGCATTCCCACATAACCTATTAATCATTATCATGATCATAATTATTCTAGGTCTAAATTGACCAATGGATATGTTTCTATTGAAGTCTAAAAAAACTTGATTCCTAGAATATAACCATAAGGAAAGGGTGCTCTTGAGATCATTCTCTTTGGACCAATTTTTGGTTATGTTGAGGTATACTTGGGGTTTAGGAAATTTATAATAGTTCTCAAAATCTATGGGATAAATTTAAGAAATCTTATTAAAACTACGTTGATGAGAAATCATACCTTATTTATTTTACCTTATTTAAAAATTAGAGCAAGGATATCTATGCAATGTAGTACCTTGGGTTTTGTAATTACATAGTGTAGGATTGTCATCTAGATGGTGAATACATTGTAGTATCTTCATTTTATAGACATGTTCTTATCCTCCTATGTTGTGATGGGTTATTGATTCTTAATGGTCCAAAACAAGCTCGACCAATTGGTGTTCCCTATATTTAGAGAAACAATATCAAACTCTATGTCTTTGAAAACTATTACTTCTACATCTAAGGTCAAATAAAGTTCCAAATCCTCTCTGGAGACACTTTTCCAAGTTTCCATGGCTATGGACTTCATGAAATTTCTCACTAGTGGTCTAAACTTTAGCTTCAGATTAAATTGTTCTTTCATAGATGATAATTCAACTTTCCTTGACTTGGTCACAATGAACACAAGGTTGAATTAGGGTTATCATACTTTCTATGGTTCTTATTAAGGTCATATCTTTAATGTTAGAATATATTTCAAATGCTGAGATTCATGCCTTAGATCTCAATTGGATTGCATATTTATACCTTTACATTTCCCAAGTCCACAAAATCTTCATCTTTTTATATTATGCTTATGTGGCTCTAATGTGGTATCATTTTGGCATCCTACAAATTAATATTTAAAATGTGACTATTTGTTACCTTTGGGCATGTTTCAATATTTCTTTGATTTTGGGCCATTTTAAAATTCCTTCTTGTCTTTAACCATTATATCTATTTATATGGTTCAATTCAGTTCGTTAATCTCGATCTTAAAATTAAATTCCATTTTCTAGTTTATAATATTACCCATGTTTGTATCACTTGTCAATTTTGTATTCATTCTTATCTTTGTTGAAATTTTAATGTTGATCTCTCACCATTAGATCATCCTTTCCTAGATGAATGCATTGTATCCATTTTGAATGATTAGATCATGTTCCTTACTCCACATGCCATTGATTAGAATGTGTATGTGAGATTGTGTACTGTCAATCTTTACAATATGTTTTAGTTTTAGCTTTTTTCATGAAATTGTGCCACATGTCATCTTCATAGTGGATTTTGACTTTTTAACCTTCATTACACACTATTAGATCTTGTTTAGCTAGATCAATGTGCACTATTGATCCTTTCCTATCATTTACTTTGCTTATAATTAGATCTCTAGTA
>JARHVA010001192.1:425000-547500 GCA_037957365.1 Torreya grandis | reverse complement strand
TATAAATTATTATAGAATATGATTCATACCTAAGTGGATGTTTTATTGTTCAATTTATGTATTAATTTATTAGTTTCATTTGAGTCAATTTAAAAGGATTTGTCGTATTTTAATTTTTAAGTTTATAAATCTGAGGTTGAAATTTCATTTTATAATGGATATTTTTATTCATACATAGATTACTATTCTAGTCTTTAATTTTATTTCAAAAATGAATAGTGATATTCATTATTATAATTTATCTAGGATTGTGTCTCTAAGTAGTGGGGTAGTCTTAGTATCGAATGGAAACATATTAAAGTATTTGGCTTTAATCAGATTGGATTGGGGACTTGGATCTGAGTTTTTTTTAAATAAATAATGAAATAAAGCATTTGGGAAATGGTTTATTTACTACATACTATGTAATGAGCTTATGCATTATTTGACTTGTATAATTTGAACCATTTTGCCTCCTGTAGGTTTGTGAGTGAATTATTATGAATACTATTTTAGGTGTTGATTGGAGTTAGTGAATTATTATGAATACTATTTTAGGTGTTGATTGGAGTCATCATATGAAAGTTATTTAAATGTTAACCTACTCATTTTAAATATTTGTTTATGCACTTCAAAAAGGAGTTGAGTGTCTTTTGATTTGATGTATAGTATGGAGTATAAGGAAATGTGGGTTTCACATGAAGGAAAATATAAATATATAGATTGTATGATTATTGTTATGTTACTATAATTTGTTGGTTGTGCATTATAAAGTGATGTTTTATGATTTGACAAGGCAATTCATTTATAAATTTGTTAATTAATTTTTTCTTGGGATTTTTTATTAATGTTCAAAATGTATTCTTTACCTTTGTTTCATTAATATCAAGTAAATTTTGATGATGTTTTGATACTAGACATTATAATTAAATAATTTTGTATAATAATCCTTAAAATTATTATGTATTGTAACATAGTTGTACTTGATGTTTGTTTCAAGGGAAATTTATAGAGAGGATTCTAAGTTTGTAATTTTAATATGTGAATGTAAATTGTAATATAGTTGAAGTTATATTTACCATTTATGGGTTATCATTTAAAATATACCTACATATAGATGAATTGAATATAATTGATGGATTTAGTTGTTTATATATTGACATATATATGTGATTTACTCTTTTGTAAATATGCTTAATGACTTATTAATATCAGTTTCATAAAATCTTTTTGTAAGTAATATTTTGAGAACTTAATTGGTGATAAATACAAGATGTTCTCACTTAGTATTGATTTAGAAATCTATGAAAACATAGGGAATCATTAAGTTGATTTAAAATAATGAGTAAATATTAATGACTTGGGTTCTTTGAGGTTATTATTTGATTGTAAATTCAATATATTATGAGATTACATTTTTATTGGAGATACACGTTGGGTATGTAAGGGAACATTATTTTATTCCTTAATGTATTGATTTGAATACTGATGGTTCTCATGCATTGAACTAATTCTTAAGAATTAATTATAAGATTGGTATAATTTGAAGTTACATTGTAAATATAGATATTATTTAATCTCTTTGATTAACTCATTTACTATATCACTCTCTCATTTACCTCTCAGTACATTATTACGAAAGTTGAGTAGAAATGATTAAATGTTTGAATTACATTGTGGTTAAGAAAATAGTTATGGTAAGCTTGATAGTATGTTGTAGAGCATTAATATAAAAAATTGGGTTATTTTGTAGATCATTATTTATATGGTATTAGTTATATTAAAATAAGATGTGATCCCTTGTGATATTTAATGTCATGGCTAAATAGATGTGGATATAATTAAACATCTAAATCATAAGTCATTATTTTTATTACTATTGATGTAAGGGTATGCTTTACTATTGGTAAATACTATTTTATTTAAGTTTTTTTTTGATATGTTTTAATTGAGAAGAGGTAATAAATGGTTTTATAAACACATTAATATCATTAATGACTACACTAGAGGTAGTTAGGGAACTTAATGGGGTTGAGATCACTTAATGAATGGTTCTATTGGGTTACACTCAAATTTATTGGGTAGTTGTTTGATGTGGTTACTTTTACTATTAAATTTAACTTTTTTTAATTCTAAAATATCCATAAGTGGTTCGATGACCTAATAATATTTCATGGATGGTATTTAAGATGTATAAGTGCTTACACATCTAGAGTATGATCACACTAAGTATCAAGCTTATATATGTTTCCATTGTGTTTATGTAAATCAATTTATTTAGTTTAAGATTATATTTGATGTTATACATAAAAAATTAATATTCTATTTATAATTTATTTCTTTGTAATGTGATGATCATTTGTTTGTTCAATTAAGTCCTTGGTTGTGTTAAGACCAATGAGAAAGGTGATTCAATTATAGTTATGTATATGAATGACACTGATTAACTCACATATGTTTAGTAGGTGTTAAAATTTAAAATACACTAACATGGTATTAAAACATTGTAAATGATTGTGGTCCTATTATTCATGATTAAGTGATCATTATTATTTTTTTAAATTTATAACAAGGTGTCATTCATTGTATTAAGTACTCATACTTTATGTTATATTATTCCTCACAGCTTAGATTAATAACCTTGATTACACTAAAATATATTTTATTTTTCATTATGAAAGATAGTAAAGCAATTTTTTTAATCCCTAATCTAACATGTATGCAAATTATGTAGATATAACTTCCTTAAAAGTAGGGGTTTTCAAAAATCAAAATTATAGTGTTATGACAGTTTCTATCAAAGCCTTTGTTAGGATAAATGAGGATTTTTTTTACAAATCATTTGATTTAAAATTCATTTTTAATGTGCTAAGATGGTTATAACTAGATAAAATCGTAACCCTCTAAATAATGGAAGTGATCTAGTTGATAATCATGAACTAGACTAACATGAACATACTGACCCAAATGTGGAACATAGTGGTAGCCCTATTGTAAATCAAGATAACCCTAAATAGTAATTATTGAGGAATAAAATTATATATTTCATGACATCTTGGATGAATTAAATGACATTTAAGGATAAATGTAAGGCTTAGGTAAAAGGTTTACCCATTTGCAAAATTGCAAGAGTGTGGATAGGAAGAAAATATTACTAATGAATGCCCATAAAAATAAAAGATTATTGAATCTATTATTAAGGAGATTAAAAATATTCATCCTCATATATTATATATTTAGTACTCTAGTGATGTAATTAAGGGAGTTTTGATTAATTTACAAAAGTATTTCACTTTACACAATCTAGGTTAAAACACTAAAGCATGCATCAGAGCTTACCAAATGGTAGGTGATGATTCTTTATGGTGGAATCATTTGTAATATATAAAAGTTTATTACCCCATTTCACATTCATGTGAGACTTTCTAAAATTATTTTCAAAAAAATTATATGAACAACATCTATAAATATCCTATAATCATGGAATTTCAATTACTAAAGAAAGGAACTATGATAGTTTGTGAATATGAGAACAAGTTTCTAGGACTCCCATGTCATGTAAATTACATGCAAGATGAGTAAATGAAGGTAATTTTAAAGTAGGGTTGAATGAGATAATCATGCATGATGAAAACATGACCAATCAAAAAACCTTAGCTACTGCTTTAGAATCATATCATACCGAAGAAAAAGAGAAGTCTCACTAAAAGTTAAAACAAGAATTTTGGAATAATGGGAAACAAGTAAAGTCTAAGTTATCAATAATTACATTAAATAAGAATTTCAAGAAAAATGATTCTAAGAGGACTGCTATAAAATGTTACAATTCTAGAAATAAAAGTTAGAACATAAGAAGTTATAAATCACACTCTTTTGTAAAAAACAAAGTTGAAACCAATAATAAAAAAAATTGTGGACCAACCACAAGAGTGAATAATTTTGACCATTTTTGGTCACCATGGATGACTAGCAACCAATCCACTTTAGAGCTTCTAGATTGATATAAAGGGATAGGTTAAGAAATGAATCAAGCCTTTAAGCTTCAATATTTTGGTCTTCACATGGTTTGACATGAATGTTTTAAAAGGATAAAAGACTTAGGATATTTTTGAAGAGGTTAAGCTTTGTGATTTTTAGAAAAGGATAGTTGAAAATTTTGTGTGATTGAGAGATTATAAAAGTCTTTAATACCAATAATTGTGTCACACTTTTTTCATGAAGGCTCAACTTACAATAATTGTGAAGGTTTTCTATCATCACTCAGTGCCACATGCCAATCTCCCAATAGTCTCAATCCCTTTCAAAACACTTATCTATACTGATTTAATTTTATTCAAAGTTTCCCAATGAATCTCCACATGAATAAAGTAATGGGTAAGTAGGTTGGTAGGATGATTCCATGTGTCACAATATTGGTGATCCAAAACCATTCATATAAGTTCACAACCCTTTAAGCTAGCAGGTTAGTAGGTTGATGCCATGTGGAAAAAAATTATTGCTCTATCTCCTTGGGGTTGTTTATGGAGATCAACAGTGTGTCATATCATAGGGTGAGTGGGATGATGCCACATGGTGAAATATCACTTCACTATAGAAGAATAGTTAGCATCTATTTTAAGTCTAAATAGAGTAATGAAAGAGAGAGAGAAATATCTATGTGGAAGGGGATAATAACTAACCACAAGAATCCATTGGACCTAATAAAGACTAGGGTTTTGTAACCCAATCAAAGGAAGATACATGTGCACCCATCAACTATGGCTTTTCCTACATAGACAAATGTAGACTAACACAACAAGGTTACCAAGCAAATGAAGTGGTTTTATGTGGTACTAATAGTAGGAGAATCAGCCCCAAAATTAGAAATAGGATATTTGGTGAGACCCAAGGGGAATACACTCATAGAATTAAGAAAACCTAGAATGACCCTGACATGTAAGTCATGAAATAATTCATATCTATCTCATAGAATGAAGGGGAAGATGGTGTAATTTTACCCTAGTCATCATAGGATAATTCATAATCCTAAATAGACATGGAAGGTAGTTATTCAAGGTGTCCATACCAATATTGAGGATATCCCCACTATTTTAAAACACCTCCCCAATAATGTTTAAATGATTTAATTAACCAAGGTAGTGTGTAAGACCAAATGAGGCCCTTAAGCTCTAGAATCTACCTATTTAAGTAGACAAATTGTAAATATAAGGGTGGGAATATTTTAAGCATAGAAATTCTATAATAATTTATCCATCCATGATCTCTATATTAATTTTAACAAAACTCTAATCCTATATAGACTTGTACTACCATATTTTATTCCTTTTAATGAATAATAGAGTTGATTTTTCCTTCTCATATGCTCATTTCTTATGTGAATGGATGTGATTATTTATCTTATCATATGAATAAGCTTATTTCTCCTTGATTTTTTAATCCAATTTTATTACCTTTATAGAAGAGAATACTCATTTTTAGTATGTAGGTTATGTCATCTTAAGTCATGTATTATATAAATATGGAGTTTCACAATTTTAACCCCTATAATGCCATTTTATAATTGATATAAGTGTTTTCATGATCTCCATACCTCCCTATAAAAAACTTATGCATAAGAGTTTTAAGATTATGATTTTTTCATGATATTATCTCTTTTACTTTGATTTTGTATGCTTACGTGAGTATAGGACATCATAATATTCTAGTGTATAACCTCCTTATGTCTTAGGTTCAATTTAATTTTTTTTTCTCTCTCTCCCTTTTCATTTCAAGTGAAATATGTTAGTATTAGTCTCGGTGATCTATGAGGAGAACCAACCCTATTGGAAGGTTAACTCTAACCATAGGTGACCCACAACCTTAGAGTGATCCCATTGTATCAGTTAGAGGGAGGAGACTTAAAACCATTCTTGTAAGGGGTTAAACTCTAATGTGAAAATAATTTTTGGAAACTAAGTGGCACCTACTCAATTTATTGAGTCTAAGGAGTTTTAAATAATAATTTGGTATTACTCTTAGCATGTTACAATGTTGAAGACATCAAATAATCACGTAACGACTCTAAACATTTATAATCTTTAGAAAAATAGACCAAAACATTTTCATGTCAAGAGACATAAGAGCTTCTTTTGTATTTGTTACATTGTCTACATCCTCCAGAAGAAGATTAACTAAATCATCCTTATCTCCTATAAGAATAAATAAATATCTTAGAAAACCTTTCTCAAGAGCTTAATCTATGATTATTTTTGGTATATTTCTCCAACTAAGGGTAGGGTTTATTTTAATGCTTTACATGGTTGTCCCTAAAAATTAAGTCTTTTATATTTTTAATGAATTAAACCCACTAAACCTCTCCCAATATGATGTTATACCTATTGAATCCCCCAAGAATATTCCCTATTTCATTGGAGAGAATACAACCACACCTATGCATTACATCAAAGATATTGCTAATATTTGTTCAATATATCATATTATTGGTGAGAATGTTGTTATTAGGCTTTTAGTTTCCTCATTCAAAGGCAAGGCCCTTCAATGGTATAGAAGATTATAACCTAATTTTATTGAATCATGGGATGAATTAGGGGAAGGATTATGTAAGTAATTTGGAGACAAAACCAACCATATATCCTTAGTGGAATAGATGACTACTATTAAGATAAATCCAAAATAATTCATGTGTGATTTCAGTGTTAGGTTCTAAAGAACTTGGGATATAATCCCATATATAGTTATGCCCACACCTAAAAATATTTGTATTAGTTATCTGGGAGCCATAAATAATGATATAGCTATTATAATCTAATTAATAATGGATACACCTCTTATTGATGAATATGATATTTTAATTAAGGATAAAAATTGCATTATACAAAACCTCCAATGTTAATATTCCCAAAGTTACCACCTCTTAAATGACATGCACTAGCACCCTTCCTGCACCAACAATCCAACTACTAGGCCAAGATAAAATTTTCCCTATCCCATAAAATGATTTAAAAGACATTAAGATCATTCTTTAGAATTTTGGAAATGAGTTGGTTACCCTTAAAAGGTAGCAAACATAAAGTTATAAACCCTATCAAGCACCTTATCAACATAATAGGCCTAATAGGCATCCTTATCAAGGACCTTATCATCTAAATAAGCCACCATATTATGTAAATCATCAAGGCCAAGGCCAAATTACTCATATAGAGCATTATGAAGCTTTCAATCCCAATACCACCAAGACATCTAAGGCCCTTATTCTCATGAAAAATAACTTGATACAGAGCTATGAGTGGGTTTTTACCTATAATCTTCAATGGTATGGTGTGGGTTATGACCCTAGGATCAAATATCTGTCAGTCATCATAGGACCATTCTATTACATCTTTATACTTGGTCAACAAATATTTGGCTCTCTTGGTTTTAATACTTGTGTAGGCTATACCAATGTTCACTAGCTAAGATTGACCTTTGGAACCTAAGTCAACCATATTATTTTCCTTCCCATATACTTTGGGAATCATGACAGCCTCAATTGAGTTATCTGAATCAAATAATCTCTCTAAGGATATCATTCCTTTGGGGATCTTATTATCATTCAGATGAATGACCTTGTCATCAAGTTTGCCTTAAACATTATCATTATCAAGGGTATTTTAATTGACTTCATCAATGATATGAGCCTCAAAGACTCCTGAGCTAGTCATGAAGTCTATGATTCACTGATCATAATTGAATACTTTCATATGGTTAACATTATCTATCAATGTTGGACATGGAACTAATTCAATGGTAAGGATTTGTAACATCAAATTTTGATTGGGCATAAGGTTGGCTATAATTAAAACAAGTTCATCATCAGCCTCATTTTCTTCCCTAAGAATTTACATAATGTTAAAAGCATCAAAACATTCAATTAATTCCCATACTCTAAATTTATAATTCTTAATGTATGAAAATTTTCATTGATATCTACTTTTGAATTGCTTAACTACTAGTTCTGAATCACAAAAAATAATAGTTCCTTGACCTTATGTTTGATTTCAAATTGTAAGCCCATATTAAGTGCTTTATACTCAACCAAATTATTGGTGTATGGGAATTGGAGTTTGTAAGAGGCATTATATTCTTTCCCAATGGGATTGATTAACAACACCCCTACTCCAGAACCTAATTTACATTTAGCACCATCAAAATATATCTTTCATAATCTAGGCATGACATGATAAGTTTTAGAGTTAGATACCTTTAGGGTGTCAAGAGTTTAAACACCTAAATATAAGTTAACCATGTCAACCCTCTCATTGGTTGAGTTGTACTCAATGATCATATGCTTCATCTTGGGCTCCCTTTCTACCCTAATCTAATTTGGAACTTATTTTTAGGGTAACCACATGTGTAAATAGTCATTTGACATCTAACCATTTATAGATATAGTTTATTCTCTACTTAATAGCCTTTTATATACATCAGGGATATCCACCACTTGAATTTTGATGAACTATTGTATCCTTGGTTCAGAAGTAATCTGCATGTGAACATTCAACAATTCAACAATTACTTTAAATCTTGATTTATCTAATTGATTCAAAATCCTATCAAATTTGATTCGAGTCAAACTTACTTGCTCACAAATACCTTGAAGCACTTGAATTTATCAATAAATTATGTAAATTCTTACCAAATATTCTTATTGTAAGTAGGAAAGGTGGAACATTTACCTTATTTTTGTGTATTATAACATTATCATGTGCAACTTTTTGAGACTTACCAGTCTTCTTAGACAAATATTCTAACAAAAAATCCCTTTGTTCTATAATCTAAGTCAATTCATGTAAAGTAATGTTATCTTTGACCTTTTTCATGTCCTCCATTATAGTATATCTAGTCTTATTGGAGGAATTAGATGTATATGCACTAGGTTTATAGGTACCACCCTTATGAGGCTCTAGATTGTTGTCTAATGTAGTATCAAGAGGAGTGTCAAAATTATTTGGTGGATTTGAGGTAGTCAAATTCTATTTCTACTTGCTGTTATTTATAGGATAGGTATTCTTCAAATATTTCTAAAAAGCATGGATCTCTTTAGGAATATCCTCAGGCTCATTCTCCTCTCAAAATGAGAACTCAAATGTCTGCACCATGAGAGTTGAATGAAAAAATTTAGATGACACTAAATAAATTGAGGTACCAACACCATTTTATTTACTAGGGACAACTTTAAAAGTATATAACCCTTCTTGAAAATCTTTAAAAGCATTACAAAATTTTAGACAATCTAGTTCACCGTGATTTGAAGTATAATGAAATTTACAATAATTAGGCAAAGCAACATCACTAAGATTTATATTAGGCACATTGTTATTATTAGATGACTCACTATTATGGTTATTATTATTGTTATTATGGAACCTATTTGAAGGCCTTTTGAACTTTTCAAAAGTGACGTTCTTTTTAGAGCTTTCCCCAGTATTGACAACTTCATTTTGTAGCTAAAGGAAATCAATGCTTAGTTTTTTAACCATTTTTAAGATAGAGTCATTCTCATTTTTGGGTGCCTTAAATTTATGAACTTGAGTATTGATATTGGTTGTAGAGATCAAAGATATTTGGTCTTGTGGATGAGATCTACTAGCAACATTATTCAAGAATCCTAGGTTTTGGCCAGGATGTGCATGACTCAAAGGTAATTGGTTTAGAAATAGAATTTAATTTAAGGTAGGAATATTTTTAATAGCATTTGGGATAACATTAAAAATAGGAAAATTTGGATTAATGTTGGGAATATTGTATGCCATTTGACCCTAGGGTTGTGTTTGGTCATTAATAATAATAACTTCAGCATAAGTGAAGGCTAATGTATTAATGACATGAATAGATATTTTGAGAAACATAAAAGTCATGGGATCTAAGGAATCTCTATAAATATTTAAGGCTAAATCATCATCAAGTCTATAAGGAGCTATGGTTCTAATAAACATCTTCTTGAATCTAGTATTAAAGGCTCTTATGGGCTCATTTGAATCTCTTTAAACTATGGTAAACTATTGGTAAAGGTCATAAAGACTATTTATTTTACGAAATTGATTAATAAATTAATTATTAAAATCATTCTAACTAGTGATGTTGTTTTTAGGAAGGTTTAGGAACCATTCTTATGCAACATCTTTAAAAATAAAAGAAAATAATCTGCATTCTACATCTTCATGAATAATATTTAATAGTCTTAAAGTACATTTTAAATTTTTAATGTATTTTTTATTAGTTACAACACCATTACAATAAAAGTAGGAAAATATTTCTCAAGATTATGAGGAAGGTAATATACCACACTTCGCACATTGATTTAACAACCACCTATCTAATCCTTACCTTGATAGGCATTAACTACAAGAACAACCTAAAATGGTGAAGTTGGGAGAGACTTTGAGAGAGCTCTCCTATGAACTTATAGTGAAAGAATATGAACCTTTATCATTGAAGGTGACTTGTCCTTATCGTTGGCAATTCCAGTTTGAAATATTTTAACCCTATTTAAAATATGATGTGTAAATCTTATTTTTGTAAAGAACAATGATCAAACTTGTACTTTAATCAAAAATTTCCTATATTTGTATAAATAATGACAAAGGACATCAATATTTATGTAACTTAGATCAAATATATGCCCAAATACATAATTTTGAATGATCTTTACACATTTAAAGCTTAGATAAAATTAAATTTTCAAATATCCAATCAATATTTAAATAAAATTCACCAGAATTAGGAAAGATTTTTTATATTTGAAAAAAATAACTAAGGCCTTCCTTCTAGTGCCAATAGAATGTGTTCCCTATTGATGCCTAAATGTATATCATAGGTGGTTCTTAGTGTTTAAGAAACACTTCTTATTTATAAATTCAAATAATCTAATTCATTAGTTTCAAGTTTTGATAATCATGTAATCTTTAGTGGAATAGAGGTAGAACAAGTGGACTATTTCACAAATTTATACTACTTGTTCATTGGGAGCCACTATGGTCTGATAATTAATATTTGATTTTAAAGATGATGTATTATATTTAATGTGAAATATGCTTAAACCTATGTCTAAAACTAAAATAAGATGAGTATTCACAATGAAACTAATCTAAGTTGAATTGATAAAAAGGAGCAAAAGGAAGGGTAAGGCAAAGAAGAGATATGTTGCTTATCTTTAACCCAAACATTATGACAAAGTTCAAGTTTCATCTAAACATGAATTTAACCAATATATGACATGAAGGATAGTAAGCTTAAATCCTATCACACATTAGGCATACAACTAAGGATAGTATTAAATACTACAAATATTGACTAGGTCCACTTTAAAGATTCACGCATGTTAGCAAACAACATTAGCATATATGCAAGAAAGGTAAAGTAAACTAAGTAAACCTTATAAATTTCAAATAATCTAGAATTAGTAAAAATTAACAACTATACACTAAATTATGTAAATTAAAAATTCATAAGGACCATTCAAATCTAAGAATAATATCAAATAAATGAAAGAGAAGCCATGATAACAATTCACACAAGAAAATGTGGACAAACTTTGTATAACTCTTCACTTATATTAATTTGATCAAAATTTAAAAATGGTTTTGGCTCAAATAACTCTCTCCCATTTATAATTGGCATTACCTCTCTATATAGACAATTCATGAGGTATTATGGTTAGTCATGTTAGATATTAAAGACAATTGTCCTTTTATAATTCTTTGAGAACCTTTTAGACATTCTAAAATGGAAAACCTATAGGCAATGTGATTTATAATTTACACATGCCTTTATAAAAAAATATTCTATTTTCAAATAATATATAATATTCCTACATAATAGAATAGCCTAAGTCAACCGGCTTGAATTTTAGACCCTTGTGTTATTGCAGTATTTAACCTTCCCTACAAGATATTCCTTATATAATGTTGCTTATTGATAGGTTGGAGGTCAATAATAGGCCTCATGAAGAGTTCCTTTTATTTGTCCTCTAGGTTCTTAATATCCTTCTCAGCTATTTATAATGTTTTCTTGATGTTTCTATCATCTCCTACCTTCACCTCAGATGATAAAAGTAAGCCCATGATCTTCTTCTTATCAGCCCATGTCTTCACTTATCCTTGATTTTTCACTTCATACATGAATTGAGTAGTTTTATGCTTGAACTCATCATTAGTGATAAGACCTAAGTGATTGAGTGTGGTGAGTTGTTTGATCAAGATATTTAATAAGTGAAACATTTTATCTTTGAGATATTTAAGGTCCTTAAAAACATCTTCCATTTTCTAGGACCAATTGATTAGGGTTTTGATATTATCCACTAATATATCCATAGCCATGCTTAGGTGGGATAGGTTGAATATTATGAACTCAGGGATTTGATCCTTGGTTAAGACTTTGATCAAATCCTTTAGTTGGTATCTTGAAGGCTACCATTAGCCAACTTAGCCTATACCCATAGTACTTTGTTTATTTACTACATCTTGCCTGGCCTTAACTATCTTTAAAGAATTGATCAAATCAACACTGGTGTCTTCAAATTGATTGAATATATCCTTTTGGATTGATAATATTTTTGTCCCTCCTATATTCTTCTTCTATTCTAAGATGCCTTTGATCATTATTTATAATTTCTCTAACTGAGCCTAAGCCATTTTAAGAACATTTTCTTCAAATATTGCGTCCTTACTATGATTTTGAACTCTAACTAGATTTAATCCAATAAGAGGTTCCAATTTTTGGAAAGTGAACTCCTCTCCACCAACCATGGCTTTATTATTAGTCACTTTCTACAAACTAGTAGTTGTTATGTTAAATTTGACACCAACTATAGATTGTGTTATTTTTAGAGCTGGAGTCTCCATTTATGATCCACTTGATTCTCTTAGAGAATCCATCCTTCTTTCATCTTCCTTATGTAGAGCTAGGATCCATGGCTTGACCTCCTCAGGCACTAGGATATTGATGCCCTTCATCATTGCCAAAGGGTGTTGTGTAGCAAGTACTTTCTATAGTTCACCATCTATGAACCATTTAGGAATGGTTAGACCATGAATCAAATTTTCTTCACTTCACTCAAAGAAGGATTGCATGTCACCTCAGTCTTCTTAGCCTTCACTAGAATAATGGACAATTTAGTTTTTAATTTGAGGGTCTTTATAGGAACTAGATTCAACACTTATTTCCCTTTCTCTTCATTTGTTTCCTCCATTTCTTCATCCTCAGACTCATAAGCCAATGAAAACATTTTGAGGGCATCTTCAATGGTCTCAATAGGGTCCAAAGCTACTATGTGAACCTCCTCCACTAGTGATCCTTATTCCTCTACTTGGACTAAAGAGGATGTTATCTTACTAGGACTTCTCTCTTTTGGCCTATGTTTAGCTTGTGTCTCTATTTGGGCATGATTGATTAAGATGGTGGAGGCCTATAAGGTACACCACTTAGTAAATGGTACTACCTTGGACCTAATTTCCATTTATCATCTACTCCCTTTTTCTCCCTCTGCATCCTAGACTCTAGATTGATGTTATGCTTTTCCAATCTAATGCTGACCTTGGAGAATGAATAGGCTTTTGTGTATATGGGATCAAAATGAATAGGCTAGTGATCATAAGGGACATTGATTCCTTTTAACTTTAAGTGTTTCTTGACTCTTCCATAGGGATGCCACTGCCTTATCTCATCAATTTACAAATTGAAGGATGTGTTATGTTTGAAAGAAGCCTCAATATATCCCATAATGCAAACATATTTATTTCAATTGTTACGAGGAGGGTGTGGAGCAATCCCTTTCTTTTGGTATGCAAAGATAATCTATTACATTGCTGATTTAATTTATTACAAAAGAATGGAGTTTTATTCCTATTATAGTTAAGGGTCTAGATTAATAAATTAGTTTAAAATATTACAATAAATATAGTCCTAATTTGTATAATTTATTTGTCTTTTTTACCTTTCTAAAAATAATAATAAATAAGGAGAATTATAACTTAGCTTTAAACTGGAGTGAGATGGATGATATATAGGATAGAATTAGCTTTGCAAGACTAGGACAATGCCATGAATCTAAATCTATCTTTCATTTAGTGAAATGATAAGAGCATAAAAAATAATACACTTTGAGGTTTGACAATGTTTTCCACTCCTGCCTCTATTTTCTAAGCTAGTCACAAAGACTTGAAACTTTATGGATTTTTGTGTTGTTCCTATGTGACCTTGCTTGTGAAATCCTGATTGTTGTTTTTTTATGAAACTCATTACAGAGTTGATTTAATCTTCAAAACCTAACCCTCCATCATGCTTGATAAAATAATTTTTGAACCACTTGAGGAAATGGGGGTTTAGTGTGTAATATTCACTGAACATATAATCCAACCCCCTTGTATGGGCACACTACCTACATACTAATACTTTGAAGAGGGATCAAGCCATATGTAGTTTTATGGCCTAATGTGCTTTGTGTAATAGTCTGATGAAGATGCAAAAATTACAAATTAAAAGTGTTTGAGGTGGCTATGGATCGGTATGAGGGTTTGAGTATGTCTATAGCTATGTTGGGTGACTTTATGCATAAAATAGGGAAGTTTTCCTTCATGGTTTATTTATATTCTTACTTTCTTTGTAATATTTTTCACCTCCTTTGTAAATGATCTTTGAGTGGGATTTTATAAGGAACAATTGGTCATGGGTTAAATGTATTCATGTTAGGATAACATAAGGATAGGGACTAGATGAAAATGACCATTGAGGCTTAAATTACAAAGGGCTAGGAGTGCTAAAAATGGGACACCTTAGGGTCTAGTTCTATATTACAAGTACGGCACTCATATAATATAGCCTCAAAACCTAAGGGAATAAGATTGGCCTAAGAAAATCATCTTGGATGAGGTAAAATGACCATTTAAAAGGTTTTAGATGATCGATAATGAGTGAAAAGATGTCTAGAAGGGTCATAAGAGAATGTAAAAAGTAGTTATGGATAGGGTGTTATAATCCACACTCAAACTATCAATTTGGACATTTTATATGACTACTTATCTCCCCCCCTTATTTTAGTGATGTTGTAAAGTGAAATAGTAGGATAAAGGAAAAATAGAAAGCGTACCTAAACTTACCTGCAAGGGTGAAGCCCATGAAAATGTGTGATGCTGAGTGTGCATAGAGAGAGCACATCATGAAGTGTAAATCTATTGTAATGTTGAGTGATGTAGAGTGATGATGGGTATGTGATGTACCAAGATTAATACCATGAATGGAGCTGAGTGCTCAATTCCCTAAGGGTGACTTAAGAATACAAAGGTTATTCCTTTGGCTCCATCATCACCCACTAAGTGAAGCTATATGAGCATGTGTTTTAATTGATTTTTGGATTATGTGTTCAATCCCTATGAGAAGGTGGCTCAAGAATAAAAAGACTAGCTAATACTTTGGTTCCATCATTTCCCACTATGTAGTGAACTATGAACTGATATCAATATAAATGAGTGTCATATTAAGTGGCTCCTAAAGGACATCAATAATCTATAGTATGACAATGTGGCATGGATAACTGAATGTGTACTGAGAACTAGGCCAATTTTTTCCATTTCAAAAGGTGGATATTAGGCTTGTATGAAAGCCACTCTGAAACTAAAAACTAGGCTTATATGAAAGCCACTCTAAAATGATACCAACCACCTATAGATGGAATAAGGATTGAAACTATTGAGAATATCTAGGTAATGCACTAAAATTAGGAAAAAAAGAAGGTAAATGTGTCATTCACATTTCCCCCAATCATTGGTGTTTATAACATGGATTCTGATTTGAAAGTTGTACTAATTGCATAATATAAATTGGAGGTGAGAGCCATCATGCCATGCATGACACCCCCTATATCTAGATATTTTGAGAAATATTATACTAAAACTACCTGATTTAAACTATATTATAACTGACAAAATTATAACTGACCATACCTTTCTATCTATTTCTAGAAAATTTGGGTTTTCCACTATTTATATATGAGTGCCAAAAATAGGATACTCTATTATATGGCATTGTAGTCCAAGTATGGTGTTATTGTCATTTATTATTTCTGATCACTATTATGTATTCATCATTGTCTTTTTGGTTTATTCTACTTAGTTTGAATTTTGATTACTATTATGAGTGTTCTAAAAAATATTTTTTTATCAGTAGAAGGCTCTGATCTCTATGATAAAACCCTTATTTATTTCTCCCTCTCCTGAGGGTAAGAATGAAGACCCTTCAATGACTACCCTCAGAAGAAATATCTCTACAAGTGTGTTATGCTACAAAATACATGATATATCAATGATAATTGAAAAGATGTCTAAATATATAACATATTTTGTATTAGAGGTTCTTAGATCAACAGGAGTATGCCATCCAAGATAGAAATATAATGCATGATGTGGATCATGGCATTGTAAAAATTTGAGAATGAAATAAGCAACAATCATGCAAGATAAGAAACACACAAAAAGAGGACAAGGGGCCAAGAAAATAAGGGACATGGGTACATGTCACTCAAAGTGGGAAATAAAGAATACAAAGCATGTTCAAATTCCACATACACATACAATTGAAAAAAATCAAGGTTGGCATGAGGGCCACAAGCACATAGAAGAGTACAAACAAAGGACCCTAGAAAATGTCCTAAGACACACACAAGAGACAAAATAAGAAATGAGAAATTCAATCAATCTAGCTATTCAAATAAATAAAGGAAGGCATGTAAATGTTAAAAATAATATCACATCTAACTAATCAAAGCAAAAATTGAAAGTATGCAAAACATGGAGTATAAGACTAGGTAGATGCTAATAAATAAACACATGCTATATACTAGTGAGTGTCAATGGAATAATCTATGTAAGTTAGTAATGTACATCAACATGATAAACAGAGTGTGTGGTATAGGAATGACATAACCTAAATGGTGTAGTCATGTAGAAGATGCCTCTTATGGGTAGATATATCAAGGTATGTATCAAATGTAGAATTAGAAAGCCCCCTCAATAGGTAGAGTGAAGCAATCAAGGATCTAGTTGTGACTACACACACTCAAAGAATATCAAGTGAAGCATGGTAATGTAGATAAATTGATAAACAATAGCATAAAACAACAAAATGTAAGTTTAGCATGGTATTAGAAATGTAAAGCATGGATAATGCATATAATTGAAAAGTTTTTGGTGTTTTTGAGTTATCTAAATGTTTTTGTATTTTAAAATATTATATTGTTTTTGGTATTTTTTAAATAAGCTATGTACAAGCAATCATAAGGAAAATATGCACAAGAAATTGACAAAAAGCTATGTAAAAGTAAGACTAACAATAAATGATACTAACCAATGAGCCTCATAAGAGACTCAATATAATGGTGTCTTGTATCAAGGAGAGGGATCATGTGTGATCATGAAGCATGATAGAAGGGTTGAGACTATGAATCTAAAAGTTGTGTATGTTGTAAGTAATCTAAAATATTTGTAGTGGAAACCAACTATGGGCCCTCTGTAACTCTAAGAATTAAATGCAAATGTTGGGACCTTAGGGATCCATTTGGTGTTAGAAGAATCTCTCTAAAAGTTTGATTTGTGTGTAGAGGTATAAGACCTCAATGATACTACCTTGGGTGTGAATACTATAGCTAGAAACTATCTAGAGTCCTAAAACTATTGCTGATGTAGTAGTTTCTCTAAGAGAGGCCTCCATGGAAGTGTATAAACTCTCTATGTTGGTGAGGAAGGCCTTAGTTGTGTCTAAATATCAACTAGAGGAAGAACTATAATTGGTAGAGGAGCTAAAACTTGTGATTGTGAATTAATACATGGCTTTCAAGTGGGGAGTGATAACTCATATGGAACTCCACCAATTATAATATCTTGATTAGAGAGAATGAATTTCACAGATCTATGAACTATAGAAGGTACTACTCATGTTTTTGGATCTATGGTTGACCAATCAACATGTAAAATATTGCTACACTAGGAACAATAGTAAATGGTGTGGCCACATGTGTTAGACCAACTTACAGAGGAAGTACAATCTCACCTAATGAACTTTGTATGTGTCCACTAAATCCAATGATAACTGTGTCCATGGGGTAGTATCATGCTCTAAATATCAAAAATACTAAAGTAATGTGATAGTGCACATGTTCATTCTAGATACATTATCTATGAGAACACTATGAATGGGATGATGATCGATATAGTCTTTGATAAAGAGTACATTGTAATCTGAATCATCCTTAACTATCTCCTACTCTGAGAAGGAGATTTAAGGTCTAGTTGGCACTCTAGAATTATACGTGCCAATCATGTTGTTTAAAGGATGTGACTCAATAGAAGGTTTCTAGTATGTAGCTGATGGAGGGTGTGCATGATATGCATGGTGAAAACCTAATATATCCCCTATCTCTTATTTAGAATATTGTGGAAAAGGATCTAAGAATATTTTTAGAGCTTTGTCTTGTGTTTCCTTTACCTGAGGAGGCTTAACTAGAGTGCCAATATCAATAAGGTTTCCATCTATCAAGTCTTGTATCTTGTGTTACAAACTGATGCATATGTTCATTGTGTGGCCTAGTGCCCTATGAATATCATAGAATGCATTATGATCATATCCATGTGGAAGAGGCTTTTTTGTGTCAATTTTTTTAATAAGAGGGAGAGATATGATATTACATTTCATTGTCTACTATAATAATCTTGCTGGAGATACTGGTAGATTAGTAAAGGCCCACCAAGGAGGTGCTGATAAAACCACTCACTGAAAGGGCTCTAAATTTGTATTAAATATAAGTTGATTTTAACTTTTGCTATCATTAACCTTTATTTTGTATGGGAATTTGATGTTACTCTTGTTTGTTGTTTTTGATATGCTTGTGTACTTGAGTTTACCCATTTAAATTAATTTGACTTCCTTTTCCTTTAGTGTATGACATAACTTAGTGAAGCAATGGAACTTTTTCAACATTATTGACTCATACAAATTTGGCAGAAGACTCTATTTGAAGAGATACTATAATTCTTGAATGCTCATGAGGTGAGTCATTTTATCCAAAATAGTCTTATATCAAAGAACATAAGTTATGAGATGCTCATTTGACCTTTTTTTATTGTGAAACTTGGGCATAAGAAACCTTGTCACCTATGTTAATGATGAAATGAGCTAAGAACATGTTAGATAAAGGATTAAATGTATTGACCAACTAATTTGGTAGACTATAAAAGCATTATAGAGCATAATCCTTTAAACTCCATTGAAATAGCTTGGTTAATAACAAATCATTTGATACATAATCAAAGAATGCTATGTGAAAAGATCTCAAGTGTGTCTCTGTATCACCCTTTCCATCATATAGAGTGAGCTTAGGTTGAACAAAACCTATTGGTAAGGGTGTGAAGCAATATGATATGCCAATAGTTTATGAAGTAGAACAAAATATTCCAAGGCCTGTGTTGGTCTAGAGGGACCTTGCTCATGATGTATCACCTTGGATTGAAGAGATTTTATCTCTTACAAAAGGGTAGCCACATCGAAAGACAAAGATCTAGTGGTCATAACTAATGGTGCCTCATAAGAAGGTTGGGATGTTATAAGTAGTTTTTGAGACATAGTTACCCCCATAGTGTTATTTACAACTGGTTATTTTAAATGAATGGAAGACTCAAATTTCTTAGCCTTTTTAATTTCCATAATAGATTGTAAGATAAGGGCATGATCTCAGGGTTTCTCCCTAAGTCTCTCTCTAAGACTTTATAGAATCAAATCTTTGTTGATGACCCCATCATTGCCAACAATAGGTAAAAGTGGATTAAGAGCCTGATGTGGTTGGTCATGAACATCAGTGTGTGTATCATCATTTTTATTCTCATATTGCTCATTGTCAAAATTATCCTCATGGAAATTGGTATAATACTGATTTTTAGGATCTATAGCAAGAAATTGAGATAGTTATTTATCAATGGTGTATGGATGGGTTGGAGGAATGTGGGTGAATTTCGGAGGGTTTCCACTAAGTCTTTCACTTCATCTCAAAGGAAGAGATGCAAGGAGCTTAGGTGGCATAAGGAAAACAACTTGGAAAATAGAAGACAAGATTAAAAAAATATAATCTAGGATTATAATAATAACAAACTAGAATATGCATAAAAAGGATACAAAACTCATAAACATGTAAGGTGATACTTCAAGAAGTAAAAGGACCTAGTAAATTCAACTAAGGTTTAAAAGAAATGATTTTTAAAAATTACTATGGTAGATTTTAAAACTTAAATGTGAAATTATTATTTAAATATGTAGGAAAATTTAGAAAAATACTAGAAAAATTAGAAGGAATCAAGCATTTAATCAGTTAAAGGATTAAATGCATTGATCCATATCCCTTGTGTGGGCACACTACCTACAAACCAATACTCTGAAGAGGGATCAAGCCATATGTGGTTCTCCCACCTAATGTGCTTTATGTAGTAGTGTGGTGTAGATGAAAAAATGCCAAATTGAAAGTGATTGAGATGGCTAGGGACTTGTATGAGGGTTTGAGTATGTTTGTAGCTATGTTAGGTGATTATATGCAAGGAATAGGGAATTTTGCCTTAGTTCTTTTTTTTTATTCTTATTTGATTTATAATATTTTTCACCTCCCTTGTAAATGACCTTTGAATGGGATTTTATAAAGAACAATTTGTCATGGGTCAAATGTATACATGCTAGGCTGACATAATGAAGGATAGGGACTAGATGAAATGACCATTGAGGCTCAAATTATAAAGGGACATGAGCACTAAAAATATGAAACCCTAGGGTCTAGTTCTTTATTCTAAGTATGATGCTCCTATCCTATAGGCTTGAGACTTGGGGGAATAGATTGGCCTAGGAAAAGTAATCTAGTTGAGGTGAAATGATCATTTAAAAGGTTTTGGATTACTAGTAATGAGTGAAAAGGTGTCTAGAAGGGTCACAAGAGCATGTAAAAAGGATCTATGGATAAGGTGTCACAAGCCACACTAAAACTACCAAGTTGGACATTTTATATGACTACATTTCTCCCCCCCCCTCCATTCTTTATTTTAGTAATGCAACAAAGCAAAATGCTGAGATAAAGGAAAAATAGAAAGTGTACCTAAACTTACCTATAAGGGTGAAGCCCATGAATATGTCGATGTCGAGTGTAAGTAGAGAGAGCACATCATGAAGCATAAATATATTGAGTGATGCTGAGATATGATGGGTATGTTTTGTACCAAGAGTAATATCATGAATGGAGTGAAGTGTTCAATTCCATAAGGGTGGCTGAAGAATACAAAGGCTAGCCATTTGGCTCCATCATCACCCACTAAGTGAAGCTATATGAGTAGGTGTGTGTTAATTGATGTTTGGACTATGTGTTCAATCCCTTTGAGTAGGTGGATTAAGAATACCAAGGCTAGTTAGTCCTTTGGTTCCATCATTTCCCACTATGTAGTGAAGTATGAATGAGTGTTATATGAGATGGATCATGAAGCCCATGAATTTTCTATAATCTAAAAGTGTGGTATGGATAGCTGAATGTTTAATGTGAACTAGGCTATTTTGGTTATTTTAAAAGGTGGAGATTAGGCTTGTATGAAAGCCACTCTAGAACTAAGAACTAAGATTATATGAAAGCCACTTTGAAATGATGCCCACCACATATAGATGGAATAAGGCTAATAACTACTGAGAATACATGGGTAATGCACTAAACTTGGAAAGAAAAGAAGGAAAATGTGCTATGCACATTGCCTCCAATCAATGGTGTCTATAACATGTATTATGATCTGGAAGTTGTAGCAACTACCTAATCTAAAATGAGAAGTGAGAGCCATTATACCATGCATGATGGCCCCTATATCTAGATACTCTAAGAAAAACTATACTAAAACTACCTCATTTAAACTATGTTGTAGCTGAAAAAATTATAACTAACCTTACCTTTCTACCTATTTCTAGAAAAGCTAGCTTTTCCACTATTTAGATAGGAGCACTAAAAATAGGACACTCTACCATCTAAAACTATAGTCCAAGTATGGAACTCTTATCATTTACTATTTTTTTTATCACTATTCTATATTCCTCACTATCTTTCTAGTCTATTCTACCTAGTTTGAATTCTGATTACTACTCTAAGTGTTTTAAAAATTGATTTTTGACCAGTAGAGTGCTCTAATCTCTATGACAAAACCCTTATTTATTTCCCCTTATTCTAAGGGTAGGAATGACTACCTTTATAATAAATATCCATAAACTTATGTTATGATACAAAACACATGATATAAGAAATGACAATTGAAAATATGTCTAAAGATATAGCATAGTTTGTATTGGAGGTTGTTAGATCAATAAGTGTATGCCTAGATAAATGTAACAATGTATTAACATGTGTAGTATACTAAACTAAAAGTGGAAATATGGTTATTTATTAGTTGTTAGTTTTCAAGGAAGGATGGAGCATGATGTCCATTAGGGCATCCAAAAAAGAAAGAGAATTCATGATGTCGATCATTGTATTGCAAACAATTGAGAATCAAATAAGCAACAAGCACACATGATAAGAAGCACACAAAAAGAGGCCAAGGGGCCAAGAAAACAAGGGACATGGGTACATGTCACTCAAACTAGGAAATCAAGTATACAAGGCATTTTTAAATTCCACATATGCATATAATTGAAAAAAATCTAGGTTGGCATGAGGGCCACAAGAACATAAAAGAGTACAAGAAAAAGACATTGGAAAATTTCCTAAATCACACATAAGAGACAAAATAAAAACTAAGAAATTAAATCACATCTATCTAATCAAAGCAAAAAAGGAAGGCATGTAAATACTAGATATACTATTGATTCTATGTAATCAAAGCAAGAAGTGAAAGTATGCAAAACATGGAGTACAATACTAGTTAGATGCTAAGAAATACACAAGTTCTATATACTAGTGATTGTCAATAAAATAATCTATATAAGCTAGTAAGTAATGTACATCAACATGATAACTAGAGTGTGTGGTGTAGGAATGACATAACCTAGATGGTGTAGTCATGTATAAGATGCCTTCAGTGGGTAGATATATTGATGTATGTATCAAATGTAGAAGTAGAATACCCCCTCAATGGGTAGAGTGAAGTAATCAATGATCTGGGTGTGACTACACACACTCAAAGAATAACAAGTGAAGCATGTTAATGTAGATAAATCAATAAACAATAGTATAGAACAACAAAATGTAAGTCTAGCATGGTAATAGAAATGTAAAGCATGGATAATGCGTATAATTAAAAAAAATTGGTGTTTTTTATTTATCTGAATGTTTTTGTATTTTAAAATATTATATTGTTTTTTATATTTTTGAAATAAGTTATGTACAGGAAATCATAATGAAACTATGTACAAGAAATTGAAAATAAGATATGTAAAAGTTAGACTGAGAAGAGAGGATACTAACCAATGAGCCTCATAAGAGACTCCCTATCATTGTGTCCTATATCAAGGAGATGGATCATGTGTGATCATGAAGCATGATGGAAGGGCTAAGAATATGAATCTAAAAGTTGTGTATGCTTTAAGTGATCCAAAATATTTATAGTGGAAACCAACTATGGGGTCCCCCTATAACTTTGAGAAGTAGATGCAACTATTGGCCTCTTAGGGACCCATCTGGTAGTAGAATAAGATCTTTGAAAGTGTGCTTTGTGTGTAGAGGCATGAGACCTAAATGATACTTCCCTAGGTGTGAATACCATAGCTAGAAACTTTCTAGAGTCCTAAAACTATCATTGATATAGTGTTTTCTCTAAGGTAGGCCTCCATAGAAGTGTATAAAATCTCTATGCTTTTGAGGGAGGCCTTAGTTGGGTCTGAATATCAATTAAAGGAATAATTTTAACTAGTAGAGGAGCTGAAACTAGTGATTTTGGAGTAAGGCATGGCTCTAAAGTGGGGAGTGGTAACTCATATAGAACTCTACCAACTATAATAACCTAATTAGTATGAATAAATTTCATGCATCTACAAACTATAGAAGGTAATTCTCAAAGTTTCTAGATCCATGGTTGATCAAGAAACATGTTGAAAACTCCTACATTGAGAACATTAGTAAATGGTGTGCCCACATATGATGTACCAACTTGTAGAGGAAGTATAATCTCACCTAATGAACTTTGTATGTGTCCACTAAATCCATTGATAACTATGTCCATTGGGGTAATATCATACTCTGAATATCCAAAATGTTGAATTAATGTTAGAGTGCACATATTCATGCTTGATATATTATCTATGAAAAAACTTTGAATGAGATGATGATCGATATAGGCTTTAAAAAAGAGTGAATAGTAATATGAATCATCCTCAACTATCTCCTAATCTAAGAAGGAGATTTAAGGTCTAGATAGAACTCTAGAATTATTCACACCAATCATGTTTTTCAAATGATGTGACTCAACTGAAGGTGCCTGGTATGTAGCTAGTGGAGGGTGTGCATTATATGCATGGTGAACACCTAATGTATCCCCTATCTATTGTTTAGAATGTTTTGGGAAAGGATTTGAGAAAATATTTAGATCCTTGTCCTATGTTTGGTTTTCCTAATGAGGCTCAATTATAGTTTTAATATCAATAAGGTTGACATCTATCAAGTTCTATGTCTTGTGTTGCAAACTGATGCATCTATTTATTGTGTGGTCTAGTGCCCTATGAAAATCATAGAATGAATTTTGATCATATCCATGTGGAAGAAGATTTATTTTATTAACTCCATAAATATGAGGGAGATATATGATATTTCATTCCAATAAATACTATAAGACTCTAGTTGGAATTACTGGTAGATTGGTAAAGGCTCATCGAGGAGGTGCTGATAAAACCACTCGCTGAAGGGGCTCCAGAACTATATTAATTTTAGGTTGATTTTAACTTTTGGTATCATTAATATTTACTTTGTATAGGACTTTGATGTTAATCTTATTTTTTATTTTTTATATTCTTGTGTACTTGAGTTTGCCTATTAAAATTAATTTGACTTCCCTTTCCTTTAGTGTATGACATAACTCAGTGAAAGAAGAGAACTTTTGGATATTATTGACTCATGCAACGCTGATAGAATACTCTATTTTAATATATCCTATAATTATTGATTGGTTATGGGGCTAGTCATTTTATCCAAGATAGTCTGATATCAAAGAACATAATTTATGAGATGCTCATTTGAACATTGTTTTTATTATACAACTTGGGCATAACAAACATTGTCACCTATGTTAATGATGAAATGAGCTAGGAACATGTCACCTAAAAGATTGAATTAATTTAATGACTAATTTGGTAGACTATAAAACCATTATAGAGTATAATCCTTTAAAATCCTTGGAAATAGATTGGTTAATAACTAATCATTTTATACATATTCCAATCATGCTATGTGAAAATCTCTCAAGTGTATCTCTAGATCACCCTTTCCATCATATAGAGTGAGTTTGGGTTGAATAAAACCTAGTGGTAATGGTGTAGAAGAAATATGACATGTCAATGTTATATGAAGTAAATCAAAAGAGTCTAAGGCCTATATTGGTATAGAGGCACCTTGATCAATATGTATCACCTTAGATTGAAGATATTTTATCTCTTACATAAGGACAGCCACATTAGGAGACAAAGATGTACTAGATGTAACTAATGGTGCCTCATAAGAAGGTTGGGCTAATATAGGGGGTTTTGAGACATAGTTACCCCTGTAGTGTCATTTATAACTAGTTGTTTTAAAGGAATGGAAGACTCAAATTTATTAGAATTTTTAATTTCCATGATAGATTATAATATAAGGGAATAATCTTAGGGTTATTCCATAAATATCTCTCTAAAACTTTGTAGAATCAAATATTTGTTGATGACCACATTATTTTCAACAATAGGTGGAAATGGATTAAGAGCTTGATGTGGTGGGTCATGGACATTAGTGTGTGCTTCATCATTATTATTCTCATATTGATCATTGTCAAAATTATCCTCATAAAAATTAGTATAATATGCATGTGTAAGATCTATAGCAAGAAATTGAGCTAGTTGTTTATCCATTATCTATGGATGGGTTGGAGGAATCTGGGTGAATTTAGGAGGGTTGCCACTAAGTCTTGCACTTCATCTCAAAGGAAGAGTTTAAAGGAGATTAGGTCACATAAAGAAAATAATTTGAAAAATGGAACAAAAGATTAAATAAATGTAATCTAGGATTTAAAAAATAGAGAATTGGAATATGCATAAAAAGGATACGAAGCTGACAAACATGTAAGGTGATACCTTAATAAGTAAAGGGGCCTAGTAAGTTCAACTAGGGTTTGAAAGAAATGATTTTTTAAAATTAATATGGTAAATGCAAAAAACTAAATGTGAAATTAAAATTTAAATATGTAGGAAAAATTGGAAAAATTAGAAGGAATTTTTCCCTAAGGTTTCTAGGGTTTTTGTTCACAAATGAAGTACGTCAAGTTCACTAAATGATTTAAATTATTTAGGAATAATGGAGTTTTATTCCTATTTTAATTAAGGGTCTAAATTAATAATTAGTAAAGAATATTACAATAAATATAGTCCTAATTTGTATAATTTATTTATCTTTTTTACCTTTCTAAAAATATCAATAAATAAGGACAAATATAACTTAGCTTATAACTAGACTGAGAAAGATGATACATAGGTTGGAACTAGTTGTGAAAGATTAGGATAGTGTGATGAATCTAAATCTATATTTCATTTGTCAAAAGGATAAAAGCACCAAAAATAAGACACTTTAGGCTCTGACACTATTGTCCATTCTCGTCATTGTTATCCAAATTGGTCATAGAGATGTGAAACTTTTTGGGTTTTTGTATTTTTTTCATGTGACCCTGCCTATGAAATCTTGAGTGTTGATTGTTGACAAAACTCACTATAGAGATAATTTACACTTAAAACCATGACCCTCCATCATGATTGATAAAATAATGTTTGAATTTCTTGAGGAAAGGCAGGGTTAGTGTGTAAGATACACTAAACATGTAATACACACCCCTTGTGTGGGTAGTCTGCCTACATACCAATACTCTGAAGAGGGATCAAGCCATATGTAATTCTCCCACATAATTTTCTTTGTCAAATAGTGTGATTAAAATACAAAAATTCCAAATTTATGATTGAGATGGCTAGGGACTAGTATGAGGGTTTGAGTGTGTCTGTAGTTGTGTTGGGTGACTGTATGCAATTAATAGTTAATTTTGCCTTAGTTCTTTGTTTTTATTCTTACTTTATTTGTAATATTTTTCACCTCCCTTATAAATGATATTTGAGTGGGATTTTATAGGGAATAATTGGTCATGTGTCAAATGTATTCATGCTAGGCTGACATAATAAAGGATAGTGACTAGATTAAAATGACCATTGAGGCTCAAATTACAAAGGGATAATAGTTCCAAACACAAGACACCCTAGGGTATGGTGCTATAGTCCAAGTATGGTGCTCATATCCTATATGATCAAGACCTAGGGGAATAGGATTGACCTAAGAAAAGTAGCCTAGCTAAGGTGGAATGACCGTTCAAAAAGTTTTAGATGACTGGTAATGAGAGAAAAGGTTTCTAGAAGGGTCACAAAACCATGTAAAAAGGAGTTATGGATAGTGTGTCACAATCTACACTAAAAATACTAATTTTAACATTTTATATGATAAAAATTACATATTTGATAAGCCACTTTGTGCTTTACTAACTTGATGGGTATATGAATTGGTAGCCTGAGTGGGGTGTATTATGTCCCTTTAATCCTAATGATTTTACAAGAAAGATACAACCATATATCTCCCATGTCTTCAATAGTATTATTTGTTAGTGGGTTGAATCTCATCATTGGGATTCCTTTGATGGCATTTATAAGGGCTGGGTAAACTCAATCACATATGAATTAGGTGTGATCCCTATAATTAAAGATATGTAACTTCAAGTAATATTGTGACATAGTTTGTGTCCTATTAGGTGACCATTGATAAGGTTATGGATATTTTTTGTACCAGGAAAGGCATCCAAAATATATGACATCATGTAGAATTGAGTGTTACTCTTCTTCTTGATTGCATAAAACTATCTACTCAAACAAGTGTTGATTACTTCACCAAGTGGAGGGATGACTTATTTCTAAACCATAAAATAGACTAAGGGGACCCAAATTTTATCTACATATGTAGTGGTTGAGTTCCCACGTAACTTACTCATCATTATCATGATAATTCATATTCCATGTCTAAATTGAACAATGGGTATGTTTCTATTAAAGTTTGAAAAACTTGATTCCCAAAATATAACCATAGGGAAAAGGTGATCTTGAGATCATTATCTTTGGTTTATTTGTTAATTATGGTGAGGTCTACCTAGTGATTAGGAAATTTATAATATTTATCATAATGTATGGGATAAATGTAATAAATATTCTTGAAACTAAGTTAATGATAAATCATACCCTTATCTATTTTTCCATATTTAGAAATTAAAGCAAGGATATCTATGCAATGTAGTACCTTAGGTTTTTCAATTACATAGTTTAGACCTATCATCTATATGGTGACTACATCATAGTATCTTTATTTGATATACATGTCCTTATCCTCTTCTCTTGTGATGGGTTGTTGATTATTAATGGTCCAAAACAAGCTTGAGCAATTATTGTCCCCTATATTTAGAGTAGTGGTATCAAACTCTGCGTCTTTAAAAAATATTCCTTCTACCTCTGATGTAAAAAAAATATCCACATCCTCTTTAAAGACACTTTTATAGGCTGCCATGGTTGTGGACTTCACTAAATTACTCACTAGTGGTCTACACTTCAGCTCTAAATTGAATTATTCTTGCACTGATGATAATTCAAATTTCCTTAACTTGGTCACAATGAGAATAGGGTTGAATTAGAGTTCTCATAATCTCTATGGGTTTTTAAGGTATTCTTAGAGTTTTAATGGTAGCATCTAATTAAAATTGTGATCTTCATGCCTTTGATCTTAATTAGATTGCATATTTATACCTTTACATTTCTTGGGTCCAAATAATCTTCAACTTGGCATATTATGCTTATATGGCACTGATCTGGCATGATCGTGGCATCTTGCTCATTAATATTTAAAATATGACCATTTGTTACCTTTGGACACTTGTCAATATTTTATTGGTTTTGGTCCCTTTGAAAATTTTACCTTATCTTACATGATTGGATCTATTTACATGGATCAACTTAATTCATTGATCTCGATATAAGAAATCAAATGCCATTATGTACTTTGATATATTCCCCAAATTTATGACACTTTTCACTTTTGCATTTAATCTAAACCTTTGGCTAAAAATTTGGCTTCTCTTATATCAAATTCCATTGGATACTTTAATATATTCATCTAGAACTATAATGGTCCAAAACAAGCTTGACCAATTATTGTTCCCTATATTTAGAGTAGTGGTATTGAACTCTGTGTCTTTGAAAAATATTCCTTCTACATCTAAGGTCAAATAAAGTTCAACATCCTCTATGAAGACACTTTTTTAGGCTACCATGGCTGTGGACTTCACTAAATTACTCACTAGTGGTCTACACTTCAACTCTAGATTGAATTGTTCTTGCACAAATGATAATTTAACTTTTTTTGACTTGGTCACAATGAGCATAGGGTCGAATTAGATTTCTCATACTTGATAGGGTTTTTTTGAAGGTCTTATTACTATTTTAATGGAAACATCTAATTCAAATTGTGATCTTCATGCCTTAGATCTCAATTATATTGCATATTTATACATTTACATATCGTAGGTCCAAAAAATATTCAACTTGGCATATTATGCTTATGTGGCTTTGATGTGGCATGACAATGGTATCCTTCTCATTAATATTTAAAATATGACCATTTTTTGCCTTTGGACACATGTCAATATTTTATTAGTTTTTGGCCCTTTGAAAATTCTACATTATCTTGCACCATTGGATCTATTTACATGGATCAACATGATTCATTGATTTAATTCTAAGAAATCAAATGCCATTGGATACTTTGATATATTCCCCATGGTTGTGACACTTGTCACTTTTGTATTTAATCTAATATTTATTGAAATTTCAACATTGATCTTGTATTTCCAGATCATCCATGCCTTGATGAATGCACTCTATTGATCTTAAATTATTGAAACATGTTCCTTACTCTATGTGCCATTGATTAGAATGTGTACGTGAGGATGCATATAATCAATCTTTAGAAGATGCTCAGGTTTTAATTTGTGATGCATAGTTATGCCACATGTCATCATCATAGTGGCTCTTGAATTTTTAAACATCATTATGCATCGTTAGATATTGTTCATCTAGATCAATGAGCTTTGTCGATCCTTTCCTATCCTTTTATTTTCTCACCATTATATTTATAATAGAGTTACTATGATGGTGATACTTGTAATCTTCTCACTCATCTAGAACTTCATTCAATTTTTAACTCAATATGCATTATTGATATAAATGTGTATACTCAACCATGTACCATTCATCTCCAGGGACATGATTGAGATTCAATATTCCATCATGAGCTTAACACTTAGCATATTTGTGTTGGCTCTAAGTTCATTTGAATTTTCAATGTTGATAGCACACTGTTGAATCATCTTTGGCTGATCAATCATGCTTCATGAAATCAACTTTTGCTATGTACCATTAGATCTTTGGCAAGATTCCCATGATGGTGTGACTTGTAACCTTATCACTTTTTTTAGGGATCCATTGAAGTCTTGACTTAACAACCATCATTAGAACAAAATTTATTGAGAAAATATGTACCATTGATCCTATGGTCAATAAAATGAAACTAAGTCATGCTCAAGGAATATAAGGAACTTAGGTTAAATATTTTAGACTAAGGTTTTATTCATGTTGATAAACATGATAAAACCTTAGGATAAAATTTTTAGGCTAAGTTATAAAACATAATAAAGGGGACCCTATAAATAATAAAAGATGTGCCAAAGTTTTAAATCCTTATCATAAAGTTTAAACTTTATCAACTATTGATGATTTATCTCTTTCAAAAACATATTTAATCTCAATATCTCTGAGGGCATGCCTTAAGGGTGCACTAAAAAAAGAGTTGGTAGACCTTTGGTACTATATATGATTGTTGGCCTATATACTGCTACCTAAAACCAATACAAGTTACTCTTATCTATTTACTTATGTATTGAAACCCTACTTATACACTTACCTAAGTAGCCCATCACCCAAAATAATTGATACCTATGAAAAACCCCCTTTTTTTAATCAAATTTCTTAATATGTTGATCTTGTTAAACCCATTTTGGTTTTAACACACATTACAAAACTCTATCAACTTGAGTTGATATAGTTAGAGACATAATGACTTTATTTCCTACTGAATAAAGTCAACCAAGATGATTGAATCAGATAAATTACTAAGAGGGTTTAGGGTCAATCCATGCATTTATCAATAAATTTCATTTCATTTTTGATATAGGGTCATTCAATTATGCATCATTATTTCTCATAAATCTACTTCTAAAATCAATAAGAGGTTTCATTTCTGAGGTTTTAACCTTGGATAAAGAACACTTATATTATGGAGGTCTTGGATACATAGGATATGTCTTGTATCCTAGATATGATTTGTCCTTTGTGATCCTTACAATACCAAAATAATGTCTTGTGATGAACCATTGGCCAAGGGAGAGATTAAGGCATGACAAGTTCATTTTAACAAGGTAAGTATATTCTTAGACCTTCATATTTTGTTAAGTAGATGTTGTAAATATAATGGATTGAATTGTATCTATCCTTTCTTAGATCATTTTTATGTTATATTAAATATATTTATCTTTGCATGTTTTTTATCTTCCCCATTTTTACCACAAGATTTGGTGAGCACTAGATTAGCTTGCATGTGCATTTACTAAATTATATTACATAGTTGTTTTAGTATATTATCTTAATATTTTTTAAAATCATAAGACCTAGCTGGGTTAATCACAAAATAGAATTTGACTAGAGGCCTTGGAAAGCCCTCCTTTTCCATTGTGTGATAAGATATCCATTAATGTATGTTTTATAGATCTTTTATTGGTCATTACCCTAATATAAATGTATTTTTAAGTGTACTTGTTAGTTGATTAACTTTTTTGAGATTTAATATTATTAAGTAAGATAATTTATACATTATCCTAGTTTTTATTACATATAGATTGTGTATGGGTAATATGAAATTCCAAAAACTCTCATTAGTTTCTCTATTGTTTTGGTTTTGTGTTTTTAGGTCTTTTAGATGATTTTGGGTGTTTTGAATTTTGAACCCCAATTTATTTTGAATGTTTGATAATGGTTTATGTATCAATTATCTATGTGTCAAGATAAGCTTGGTTTTGATGAACTTTTTGGTTCATGTGTTATGTTTGGCTTGAACCCTTGACTGTTATGTAAACCTTCTTTAAACCCATGACACTATTTCATCATGTTGTTGGATTCTCTAGGTGCAACAAGCTTTATCTTTGGCTACCTTATTCAACCACTAATCGATGGTTGTGGTGGGTATGGATACCTATTGATGGTTTGAATTATCTTGCACATAAGGATGGATTGAATGCTTAATATTTCTCATTGGAGTTAGATAGTGTCAAAATAAATTGATTGTTCATATTTTTAGCACATTCTTGTATCTCAATGTGAATTATGCTCAGTAGGATTTTATATGACTATTTCAATGATGGTTTTGGTAACCATCTATAGAGTTTATCCATTATGATGATCTTGTAATTTTTAAATTTTAAATAGAGTTTTTATTAAATGGCTATTTCACTCTTTGCATTAAATACATTCATTGTTGTAAAAATGAAGATATGTTTGGTAAAAAGAAAGGATTTATGATTGTTGTATTTTAGTGTGGTCTATAAATGATTATAGAATAGGATTCATACCTAAGTGGATGATTTTTGGTCAATTTATATATTACTTTATTAGTTCTAGTTGAGTCAATTTAAATGGATTTATCAAATTTCAATTTTTAAGTTCATAAATATGAGTTTAAAATCTCATTTTATAATGGATGTTTTTATTCATATATAGATTACTAACCTAGTCTTTGATTTTATTTCAAAAATGAATAGTGATATTTATTGTTATAATTTAGGTAGGATTATGTCTCTAACTAGTGTGATGGTCTTAGTATTGAATGTAAACATATTAAAGTGTTTGGTTTTAATCAAATTGGATTTGGGACTTGAATGTGAGTTTTTTTAGAATAAATAATGAAATAAAGCTTTTGGGAAATGGTGTATTTACTACATACTATTTAATGAGCTTATGCATTCTTTGACTTGTATCATTCAAACCATTTTTCCTCCTATATGTTTGTGAATGAATTATTATGAATACTATTTTAGGTGTTGATTAGAGTTATGATATGAATGTTATTTAAATGTTAACCTACTCATTTTAAATATTTGGTTATACACTTCAAAAAGGAATTGAGTGTCTTTTGGATTGATGAATAATATGGAGTATAAGGAAATGTGGGTTTCACATGAAGGAAAATATGAATATAAAGGTTGTATGATTATTGTTATGTTACTATATATTTTTTTTTGTGCATTATAAAGTGATGTTTTATGATTCGACAAGGCAATTCATTTATAAATTTGTTAATTAGTTTTTTATTGGGATTTTCCATTAATATTCAAAATGTATTCATTACCTTTGTTTCATTAATATCAAGTAAATTTTGATGAAGTTTTGATATTAAATATTATCATTAAATAAGTTTATATAATAATCCTTAAAATTTATATATTGTAACATGATTGTACTTGATTTTGTTTTCAAGGGTAATTTATAGAAAGGGTTCTGAGTTTGTAATTTTAATATGTGAATGTAAATTTTAATGTATTTGAAGTTATATTTACCATTTATGGGTTATCATTTGAAATATACCTGCATATAGATGAATTGAATAGAGTTGATGAATTTAGTTGTTTATATGAAAACACATATATGTGATTTACTTTTTTGTAAATATGCTTAATGACTTATTAATATCAGTTTCATAAAAACTTGTTGTAAGTAATATTTTGAGAACTTAATTGGTGACAAGTATAGGACGTTCTCACTTAGTATTGATTTTGAAATCTATGAGAACATAGGGGAATCATTAAATTGATTAAAAATAATGATCAAATTTTAATGACTTATGTTCCTTGAGGTTATTGTTTGATTATAAATTTTAAATAATTATGAGATTACATTTGTATTTAAACTATACATTTGATATGCAAGGGAACATTATTTTATTCCTTGGAGTATTGATTTTAATATAGATGGTTCTCATGCATTGAACTAGTTCTTAAGAGTTAATTATAAGATTGGTGTAATTTAAAGTTATGTTGTAAATATAGATATTATGTAATCTCTTTTATTAACTCATTTACTAGACCTCTCTCTCATATATCTCTTAGTACATTATTATGGAAGTTGAGTAGAAATGATTAAATGTTTGAATTACATTATGGTTAAGAGAATAGTTATGGTAAGTTGGATAATATGTTATATAGCATGAATATAAAACATTGGGTTAATTTGTAGATAATTATTTATAAGGTATTAGTTCTATTAAAATAAGATGTGATCCCTTGTGATATTTAATGCCATGACTAAATATATGTGGATATAATTAAACAACTAAAGCATAAGTCATTATTTTTGTTACTAGTGATGTAAGGGTATGATTTACTATTGGTTAATACTATTTTATTTATGTTTTTTTGTTATGTTTTAATTGAGAAGAGATAATGTATGGTTTTATAAACACATCAATATCATTGGTGACTACACTAGAGGTTTGTAGGGAATTCAAAGGGGTTGATATAACTTAATGAATGGTTATATTAGGTTACACTTAGATTTATTATGTAGTTGTTTGATGTGGTTGCTTCTACTAGTCTATTTATCTTTTTGAATGTATTTTTAAGTCTCAAAGATCCATAAGTGGTTTGAGGACCTAATAGTATTTCATGAATGGTATTTGAGATGTATAAGTGCTTACACATCTAGAGTATGATCAAACTAAGTATCGATATTTTTTATGTTTCCATTGTGCTTGTGTAAATCAATTTATTTAGTTTAAGAAGCTATTTGATGTTATGCATTAAAAATTAATAGTCTATTTCTGATTTATTTCTTTGTGATGTGATGATCATTTGTTTGTTCTATTGTGTCCTTAGTTGTGTTAAAACTAGTGAGAAAGGTGATTCAATTATGATTATGTCCTTGAATGACATTGATAAACTCACATAAATTTAATAGGTGTTAAAAATTAAAATACACTAACATGGTGATTAATATTTGCAAATCATTATCCTCCTATTATTCATGATTAAGTGAACATTGTTATTTTTAAATTTATTACAACGTGTCATTCATTTATTAAGTACTCATACTTTGTGTTATATTGTTCCTAATAGCTTATATTTATAATCTTGATTACACTAAAATATATTATATCTTTCATTATGAAATATAGCAATGTAAAGGTTTTAGTCACTAATCTGATGTGTATGTAAGTTATGTAGGATTAACTTCCTTAAGAGAAGGTTTTTTGAAAAATCAAAACTATAGGGTTATGATAGTTTGTATCAAAGTCTTTGTTAGGATAAATGAAGAATTTTTTTACAAATTTTTTGATTTAAAATGCATGTTTAATGTGTTAGGATGGTTAGAACTAGATCAAATCATAAACCTCTGAATAATGGAAGTGATCTAGTTGATAATAATAAAGTAGATTAGCATGAACATATTGACCCAAATGTGGAACATAATAGTAGCCCTATTACAAATCAAGATAACCCTATATAGTAATTATTGAGGAATATGATTCTATATTTCATGACATATTGGGTGCATTAAATGACTTTTATGGATAAATTTAAGGCTTAGGTCAAAGGTTTACCAATTTAGAAAACTTGCAAGAGTGTGGGCAAGAAGAAAATATTTCTAATGAATGCCCATGAAAATAAGAGATTATGGAATCTATTATTAAGAAGATTAAAAATATTCATCCTCCTATATTCTCTAATGAAGACTCTGGTGATGTCATTGAGGCATGTTTGATTAATTTACAAAAGTATTTCACTTTACACAATATATGTTCCAACACTAAAGCACACATTAGAGATTATTAAATGGTAGTTGATGATTCTTTGTGGTATAATCATTTTTGTGCTTTAAAAGGTTATGACCCCATTTTGTATTCATGGGAAACTTTTTAAAATTGTTTGTTTAAAATTTATATGAAAAACATCTATAAAGATCATAAATCATGTAATTTCAATTGCTAAAGAAAGGAACTATGATAGTTTGTGAATATGAGAACAAGTTTTTAGGACTCCCATGTCATGTAAATTACATGCAAGATGAGTAAATGAAGGTAACCAATTTCAAAGTAGGGCTGAATGAGATAATCATGCATGATGTAAACATGACCAATCCATAAACCCTAGCTACTACTTTGGAATCATCACATCATGTTGAAGAAAAAGAGAAGTCACCAAAAGGCAAAACAAGAATTTTTGAACAATGCAAAATAAGTAAAGTCTTAAGTTATCAATACTTATATTAAAGAATAATTTCAAGAAAAATTATTTTAAGAGGACTGATAGAAAACTTTACAATTTTAGAAATAAATTTCATAACATAAAAAATTGTAAATCACAATCTTTTATAAAAAACAAAGTTAAAACCAGTAATCAGAAACATTTTTGTGGACCAAGCATAAGAGCGAATACTTTTGACCATTTTTGGTCACCATGGATGAGTAGTGTCTAATTCAATTTAGAGATTTAGGATTGATATAAAGGGATATTTTAATAAATTATTCAAGCCTTCATGCTTCAATATTTTGGTCTTCACATGTTTTGACATGAATGTTTTAAAAGGAGAAAAGACTTAGCATATTTTTGAAGAGGTCATGATGCCTTTGCACTTTTCATAAAAAAAAAGGTATTAAAAACGTTTTTGTGATTGAGAGATTACAAAAGTTTTAAATACCAAGAATTGTGTCAAACATTTTTCTTGAAGGCTCAACCAACATAAGTTTTGTAGGTTTTATATCATCACTCAATTTCACATGTCAATCTCCCAATAATTTCAAGCCCTTTCAAAAAACTTTTTGATACTTCATCAATTTTATTCAAAGTTGCCCAATGAATCTCCACATCAAAAAAGTAGTGGGTAAGTAGGTTTTTAGGATGATTCCATGTTTCGCAATCCTGGTGACCCAAAATCATTCATATATATTAAAAACTTTTTATGCTAGTAGGTTATCAAGATGATGCCATGTGGAAAAATATTGTTGTTCTATATCCTTGGGGTAGTCCATGCAAGGCCAATTATGTGTCATAGTAGAGGGTGAGTGGGATGATGCCACATGGTGAAATACCACTTCACCACTGAATAATAATTAGCATTTATTTTAAGTCTCAACAAAGCAATGAAAGAGAGAGAAAGATCCATGTGGAAGGGGTAAAAAACTAACCATAAGAAGTCATGTGGACTTGATAGAGATAGGTTTTTATAACCCAATAAAAGGAAGACAAATGGGCACCCATCAACCTAGGATTTTCCTAGACTGACAAATGTAGACTAACACAACAAGGTTAAGAAGCAAATGAAGTGGTTTCATGTGGTATTAATCATAAGGGAATGAAACCCAAAATTAGAAAGAGGATATTTGGTGAGATCCAAGGTGGAATACACTTGTAAAAGTATGAAAACCTAGAATGATGATGACATGTAAGTCATGAAATAATTCATCTCTAATTCATAGAATGAGGGGAAAGATGGTGTAATTTTTCCCTAGTCATCATAGGACAAGTTTTAATTCTAAATAGGCATGGAAGGTAGTTATTCAAGGTGGAAATAATAATCTTGAGGATATCCACACTATCTTAAAACACCTCCCCAATCATGTTTGAATAATTTAATTACCCAAGGTATTGGGTAAGACCAAATGAGGCCCCTAAGCTCTAGAATCTACCTATTTAAGTAGGAAAATTGTAACCCCAATGGTGGGACTCTTTTAAGCATATAAAAGCTATATAAATTTATTCATCTATGATCTATATACAAATTTTAACAAAACTCTAATCCTATATAAACTTATAATACCATTTTTATTCCTTTGAATGAATAATAGAGTTGATTTTTCCTTCTCATATGCTTTTTTCTTGTGTGAATGCATCTGATTATTTATCTTATGATATGAAGAGGATTATTTTTCCTTGAGTTTTTGTCCAATTCCATCATCTTTATACAAGAGAATACTCATTTGTAGGTTATTGGTTATATCATATTAAATCATGTAGTGTTTAGCTATTGAGTTTCACCATATTAGCCCCTATAAGGCCATTTACTAATTGATATAAGTGTTGTCATGAGTTTCATGCCTCCCTGTAAAACACGTATGCACAAGAGCTATAATATTATGATTTTTTCATGTTATTATCTCTTTTACCTTAATTGTATATGCTTAAGTGAGTATAGGAAATCATAATATTCTAGTGTATCACCTCTTTTTTAGCTCTTATGTTCATTTTAAGATTTGTTCTTTCTCTCTTTTTTCCTTATAAGTCAAATATGTTAGTGTTAATCTAGGCAATCCATCAGTGGAACCAACCCTCTACAAATGTTCACTCTAACCATAGGTGACCCACAATCCTACAATGATCCCATTATATTAGTTGGAGGGAGGAGCCTTGAAAACACTCCTTTAAGGGGTTAAACTCTAATGTGAATTTTTTTTTTGGCACACTAAATGGCACCTAAATAATTTATTTATTCTAAAGAGTTTAAATTAAGAATTTGGTGTTACTCTTAGCGAGTTAAACTGTTGAATACATCAATTAATCACCTAGTGTCTATAAACATTATAATCTCTAGCAGACCAGTCCAAAACATTTTCATGCCAAGTGCGACAAGATCTTCTTCAAGAGGTAATTGCCTATTTGTTAAATTATCTACACCCTCTAGTAGAAGAATTAAAAAAACATCTTTATCTCTTATATTAATATATAAATATCTTAGACAACCTTCCTCAAGAGCTTAATATATGCTTCTTTTTGGTAGATCTCTCCAATCAAGGATAAATTTTTTTTCAATCCCCTACATGGTTGTCCCTAAAAATTAAGTCTTTAATCCTTTTAATATAATAAACCCACTAAACCTCTCCTAATATGATGTTATACCCATTACATCCCTCAAGAGTATTCCCTATTTCATTAGAGAGAATGTAACCACACCTATGGAGCACATCAAACATATTACTAATATTTGTTCAATATATCATATTAATAATGAGAATTTTTTTATTAGGATTTTATATTCCTCACTTAAAGGCAATATCCTTTAATGGTATGGAATCTAACCTAATTTTATCAACTCATGGGATGAATTAAGGGAAGGCTTATGTAAGTAATTTGGAGACAAAAATTATCATATATCCTTAGTGTAATAACTGACTACTATTAAGATAAATCCATAATAATTCATGTGTGATTTCAATGGCATGTTACAAAAAACCTAGGATATAATCAAAGATATGGTTATGCCCACACCTAACAATATTTTTCTCTATTATTTAGAAGTTGTAAATAATTTTACAGCTATTGTAATCCAATCTATGGGGGATACACCTCTTCATGATGAATATGAGATTGTAATTAAGGATAAAAATTACCTCATATAAGACATCATATGACAATATTCCCAAATTTAAAACCTCCTAAATGACCTACACTAGCACTGCTTCCTACACCAATGATCCAACCACCAAGCCAAGATAAAATTTCCCCTATCCCATCAAATGATTTGTAAGACATTAAGAGCATTCTTCAAAATTTTGAAAATGATTTGGTTACCCTCAAAATGTATTGAGCTCAAAATTATATACCCTATGAAGCACCTTATCATCCTACTAGGCCTAAAAGGCATCGTTATGAAGGACCTTATCATCTAAATAAGCCACCATATTAGGCAAATCATCAGGGCCAAGGTTGAATTACTCCTACAAATCATTATGAAGCTTTCAATCCCAATACTACCAATACATATAAGGCTCTTATTCTCATTCAAAATAACTTGGTATAGAACTATGAGTGTGTTTTTCCCTATAATCTTCCTCATTACCAAACCACTTGTCTTAATGGTGTCCCCAACCAAGTATTGATCATGTAAATCATAACACCATGATAAGAGATATAGACTAAAGTATCAACACAACTAGGGACTTCTAAAGAGCTTGTGTAATGTGATACTATGGTTCTAGATTATCAAGGAGATGAGTATTATGGATTGATTCATTTGTAAGGGCAGAACCAAGGTTATTCTTTAGGTTTGGTAACTAATACTAGATCAAAGAAAAGAGATGTAAAAATTAAACCAATGTTTGGTAAGTGTCCCACCTCATATCCTTCAATATTAAAAGAGGTTTTTAATCCAAATTCAGCTCCAAATGTGGAATAAATTTAGAAAAATCAAACTTCAGGGATTTAAGAGTAACCTAAAATCTATTCTCAATTAGCACAAGCACAAGAAGGTACTATTGATATTAAAGTATAGAAAGAGGTTGGAACCCCCCATTTAATATTATTGAGCATATGAAGAAAATAAATGTGAATATATCCATGTGGGATTGATTATCCTTTCCATGACAAAAAGACCTATTGGAAATAGCTTTGTCTGACCTTAGTCTTTCAGGAGCGTCATTGAAAGAATGACCAAAAGTAGTACTTACTAATAAACCTTATCCAAAGGATGATCAATAAAATAAAGGTGTGAATATTTCACCATTATATGTTTCATTGATAATTGGTAATCATTTATCCCATAATTTCATCATAGATTCAAGGGCTAGGAGCTCAATAATGCCAAAGTAGATAGCAAACAAGTTGTGTTTAGAATATGAGACAATCTCTAAAGGAGTAGTAAAATTGAATAGAATAGTCACTAAAAATCTTAATGTCATAAAGATTTTGGAACTCACTTTTCATTATTGTCCTAACTTTTCCATTCTCAAAGATGTATTCATAATTTATCTCCCTTTGTACTTTACTTTGTACCTTTCTAAAGACTTTACTACCAAGATTGGAGGATACCTATCATCTAATTGGTCTTATATGATATTTTGAAATAGGTATGGAACTAATTTAACCATTAGGTGTAAGCCCATTAATAGGTATTATATTTAACCTTATGTTCCAAATTCCATAAATCCCAATTATAAAATCTTTGACCAAGAAGACCATCTTGTTGAACAAGAGCCAAGTACACACCTTCAAGGCACAATTGATTTATTACTTGATGAATAGGGGTGGATAATCATGAGATTAATATTTATAGGCTCATTTAATAAGATGTTTTATTTACCTATTACTTGCATAAATAATATTCTATCATTCCAAATCTTGTGAAGACTAATGATCATGATAATGGAGTATGTAAAATATACTTTGATGGATTTAGAGGTAAGAATAGAGTAGGAAGATGTATCATGTTGGTGTCTCCATTAAAGGATAAGTATTATTTGTTAGAGGTTTGTCAATGATGTCTCTAAGGTGACCAAGGTGGTTGATGAAGTTTCATGTGTGTTAAGATGACAACGAAAAAGTATGATTCATTGTGATTCAGTGTTCTTGCATTTTTATTCAATGTTCTTGCATTATTCTTCAGCATTTGCTTGATATAGGAAATTAATGGTTTTTATTGATAGTTTGGAGAGATATAACACATATTCAAGTATATAAATACAAATAATAAGTTTTGAGGAATCTTTAGATGTCTTGTTGAAGCTTTGGTGTGTCACTTGATCATTTGGAATGAGAAACATGCATCTTTTAGCTTAAGAAAAGCTAGACTGTCACTACATGTCATGAAGATATGAATGAACCAACAAGTTTATGTATTTATTTTTGATACTTATAAATTAAATTGAGGTCAAATTATATCATGGATTTATTTTCTATAGTGACAAGAAGGTCCCCTAAAAATTGGGAATCTTGAAGTGTTTTCTAGCTTAAGTTATAAAGCTTTAAAGTTGCTCTTGCAGTTTGTGTCAAGCTAGAGACCATCAAGTTTAACTTCAATAAAATATAAGGTCAATAGTCAATAGATATAATAATGAACATTCATTATCTAGATCTTGATCCAATGGTGTGCGTGACGTCAAATTATCAAAATTACCTATGATTAAATGCATTATTGATAAGTGTTTATATCTCATTGATATGATAGAATATCAATGCTTTGTGGGAATTCATACTCATAAAGATAGATGGTTTGGGTTGAGTCAAAATTCAAAGGTGTAGAAGGCACTTGAGGATTCCAAGTGGCACAATCATGGGATCTCTGATCTAAGATAAATGATGATCATTTCAAGAAAAATATAGAGATAATTAGAGGATATTGATGGTGTATATTTATCCATAGTTTATTGGATGCATGAGATGAAGTTGAGGAGCTCAATGTTTAATGTTTGTACAATGAGCATTGGAATTCAAATATTCAAATTTTTAAAAGAAAACTAGTTCTTTGTTATTGGGATATAAATTTTTAACTAGGAAGAGTTTCTTGATGTAGTAAAAATCAAAGTTGTATAGGACATCGAGGCACATCCATCAATGTAGACTAAATATTTGGGTATTCGTATAATTATAGATATTGAGATTTAAATCTGACTATGTATTTGAGTATATTTTATAAGTGACCTGAGAAGAATATTTAAGTTGTTATTAATAGTATTTTGATGTTTCAAGATGAACTATCTATTGGAGAGTGTTGTAGACTCCATGAAGACTATTTGTATGTATTTTGCTGGTTTGAATAATCCATATTTAGTGTGAGAAAATATTTAAAAGTTGACTGTGTTTGATGAATGCACTAGTAAATTGAGTGACCATGTTACAAGAGTGAGTTAAAGGTGTTATAAGAAGAACTGTAGAAGAAAATGAGTATGAATGAAATATCCCCTGTTTCCCTTTAAATTCAAAAACTGAATATTTTGGATTACTTTTCTATATTTTACCCTTTTTAATGTTTTAGCATGAATAAAGATGCAATTTTGGAGATAAATTCAAATGAATAAATAAACCACAATATAATTTTTAATTGGATAATCAATGAACTTATTATTCTTCTAGACAATTACAATATCAAGCCTCTATCATGCAAATAAAAATAACACAAATATGGTCTCAAAAACCTAATTTTTCTGCAAAGTAGAAATAAACCCTAGATCTACGTAGATCTGGTCGTTGTGTCAAAAACATAGTCACCGACGTCAGTTATACTGCCATCGTTGATTGATGTCGGTTGACCACTCTACCGATGTCGGTCTTTAGTTGGTCGATGCTGCTCTCTGCACTACCTTGTGGCCTGTAACTGTGAATGACACCCTTCTTTAATTTGTGATTTAACTGGTATGACCTAGTACTGATCTGTGTGGATTTCGTATAGCGGTGAAATATAGTATAGCACAACCTATATGTTGGACCCCTGATCTAAAGATCTATATTTTTTCTAAATTAAAAACTAATGAAATAAATACCTAGAAACCTCTATATTTTGTCCTTTCTAGCCACTGATTTATCAAAGTGAATGACTGTTGAAACCCCAGATCTGATCAATAAGCTTGATATGAATTTTGTCATGAATCCACCCTTGAAAAGAGCTAGGTTTTCATCCAACTCTTCTCTAATATGTTGAAGGTTTTCATCCTCAGAGATTTAGCTGAATAAGAGATTCAAGCTTCACAATAATGCATCAAAATATTTAAGCAACAAAAGATATCTAAAATGCTTTGCCCTCTACTGATTTTAAAGGCTCCTAGGAATCTTCTAGAAGAAGCCAACTTATTTAATATTTTATTTCCATATTAATTAAAATTAATTAATTAAAGTCATCCTATTGAAGAAATATTAATTTTTAGACAACTTAAATTAATTAAATCAATTTATCATAATTTTGGGGACATTAAAGTCCTCCCTTCCTAGAGATTGCTTGTCCTCAAGCAATTCACCCCTAATACCCAACACCAAATTCTAGGATCCCATATCATTCTCAAAAATTTGCAAACTCTACCATCTGAAACACTATGCTTAGTCTTTGCAGAAGACCACTGCACTACTCTGATTATCATGCTCTCCAAATTCCCATAACCATCCTATAACCATGTATCTAAGTGAAATCTCTATGACATAGGAATAACAAACCTTTTTGGATACATAATAGCATGATGGATAACTGGCTGCTGTCCCTAAAAGTAATTCCTCATACACAATTGAGTTGAGTACTTGTAGACTCTAGTTTCATCTTCTGTAGATGGAAACTCTTCATCCCACAATGGATGGTATAAGCCCCCCATCAATCCACATCGATGCATCAACCAATCATCTACATGTGAACTAAAAGAAAGGTGATGAACTCTCGTCACTATGTAGTCATGGTAAAAGGCACCAACCTCCGTCAATAGTTGACCATCATGGTCCTGCTTTCTATCACCTGACATGGAACTATCCTTAGGGGAATCAAGTGTATTTTCAGATTCATCTCTTATTTGAATAATGTTATCTATCCTTTTTTTTCTTGCTATGTTGATGAGATTGATCTTATCTTTCACTTTTTGAAGATGTTGTCTTGCATTGGTAGCCACTAATCTAGCGTCTTTGGCTTTTTGCAACCATTCTTCATTAAGTTTGTTGGACTTCTTTACCTCTTCTATGCCAAAATATATAAAATCAGAACTTTTGTGGTTTGAATCCACAATATAGATCTCATGTGCAACACATTTAACTTGAGTACCACCATAGGAAGACTGAACAACCTCATTACCTTCATGTGAAATGGATGATAACACATGACTAGAACTGCTGTTGCAAAAATTAGAATAGGTACCAGACCTTGGAAACATGCTTTCAACATCCCTAATGGGCTGATCCATGATTGTAATCTCTTCCATTTTGTGATCAACTTGATGAATCAATGGTGTTCTATGTGTCTCTTTCTGTTCTAGAGTTATTTCTTCTTTAGGATTCCCATATGATAACTGATTTTTGTTTTTCCTAGGCTACAACTCAAATGATAACACATCTTCATGCCTTTCTTCTGCATACCCTGTAAGTGACTGATCCATTATGGTGTTTTTATCGTGAACATGGATAGGTTGACACAAATCTTCTTTCTCACATGAAAACATATCATCAACTATGGCATGGTATTCCTTTTTTGCAAGCTCAACCTTATGACAAATTTTTGGATGCATGTCAATGTAATCTTTGAAAGGAAAGTTCTCCCTAACATATTGAGGAAGAGTATTATACTCCTCAAGTATGCTAATTACTTCCGTTTTCCTGTCTAGTGGCAATGGATCCTTTCTAGAAGAAGATGATGATCCACTATCATGTCCAAATTTCCTTGACATAGAATCATTGAACTGCTGCAATTGAAGCTTGAATTTTTGTTGTGACTGTTCCCATTCTTTCCACAGGGTTATATCTCTTAATAATTTTGCCATAATGAACTACCATGCTAACTAATTGAAACTAATACCAACAATCTGGCAGAATCAAGGCTCTGATACCATTGAAATATCCCCTATTTCCCTTTAAATTCAGAAACTAAATATTTTGGATTGCTTTTCTGTATTTTACCCTTTTTGATGTTTTAACATGAATAAAGATGTGATTTTGGAGATAAATTCAAATGAATAAATAAGTCATAGTATAAAGTTTCAATTGGCTAATCAATGAACTTACTATTCTTCTGGACAATTACAATATCAAGCCTCTATCATGCAAATAAAAATAACATAAATATGGTCTCAAAAACCTAATTTTTCCACAAACTAGAAATAAAAACTGGATCTGTATGGATCTGGTCACTATGTCAAAAACATAGTCACTGATGTTGGTTATACTACCATCATCGATCAATAGACTACCATCGTCGATCGATTTCAGTTGACCACTCTATCGATGTCGGTCTTCAGTCAGCCGATGTCAATCTCTGCACTACCCTACAGCCTGCAACTATGAATGGTGCCCTTCTTCAGTCTGTGATTCGGCTGGTATGGTTTGGTACTGATCTGTGTGAATTTTTTATAGTGGTGAAATACAGTATAGCATAGCTTATATGTTGGACCCCTAATCTGAATATCTATAGTTTTTCTAAACCAAAAACTAATGAAAGAAATACCTAGAAACCTCTATATTTTGTCCTTTCTAGCCACTGATTTATCGAAGCAAATGACTGTTGAAACCCCAGATCTGATCAATAAGATTGATATGAATTCTATCATGAATCCACCCCTGAAAAGAGCTAGGTTTTCATCCAACTCTTCTCCAATCTGCTGAAGGTTTTCGTCCTTAGAGATTTAACCGAATCAGAGATTCAAGCTTCACAATAATGCATTAGAATTTATAAGCAACAAAAGATATCTAAAATGCTTTTCCCTCTACTACTTTTAAAGGCTCCTAAGAATCTTATAGAAGAAGCCAACTTATTTAATATTTTATTTCCATATTAATTAAAATTAATTAATTAAAGTCATCTTATTGAAGAAATATTAATTTTTGGACAACTTAAACTAATTAAATTAATTAAATCACTTTATCATAATTTTGGGGACATTACAATGAAAATGTTATATAAGTTTCTAAGACTTATGATAAGTATCTGGTTGTCATAATTTTCCCCTAATAATATATGTAGAGTCAAAATAGCTTGACTATATTTTGACTATATATGACCAATCTAAGAAGTCATCATGAGAGAGTTATTTTGAGTGCTTTGAGCCTAGGGTGAAAGTGTATGAGGCACATGGAGGTGTTATAGAGATCATGAAGGGTTTAACCATGTGATATAATCATATGGATATGTTAAATAATTGTTTGTATGTTTCAGTTCTATATGACAGTTTTCTAGGTGTGAAGGCCTAAAGAGCAAGGAGATATAATTGGTAGGTTTGAGTGTTGATTTGGTGTTCCTTGGCATGGACCCTTGAAGGTGTAAGAAAGGGGATATTGGAGTCAATTTTTATGTGTTCAAATCATTTTTAAAGTGTTAAATGGGTAATAGGTCTCCGTGAGACCTATAAGGGCTATTAAGGCCTAATTAAAAGACATAGATGATTAAGTGTGACCCATGGATGTTATGTTTAACGTATGAGGATGGTATTGAGCTATGTGTGAGTGTGTTATAAGTATTAAGGGTTAATACAAGTCTTATGTCTAACAAGATGATAATATTCATGAAGACTCTATAATGAGTGAAAGCAAAGGTGATGGTTTCTAGACTTGAGTAATGAAGTGTTGAGTTGTTCATCTATGTACAGATCTATGAAGGTTGTAAGAGATGTGTGGATGTATTGAGAGGTATATCAGAGTGTGGATTACATGTATGACCTTGTGGTAATAATTCTAATTTTGAATTTGTAGGTTTGATGAACGAGAATAAGTGAAGGTGTGTAGTTTAATGAAAAAGGTGGTATTGGATACTTTGCTTATGTATGAAGGTCTGAATGAGTAAATACGGTTAAACAATATTATTTTATAGATTTTCTCCATCAAATTGTGAAGCAATTAGAGTTATGGTATTATTCATTTCATAGACATCATGTTGGTTCTCAACATCTTAGGCAAGTTGGTGTTTGTCATCTTTAGGGGTTGGTGCTCCTTTTGAAGTAGGTGATTCACTAAAGTCTCATGTTTATAATCATCTTATAGGACATGTAATCTATGTATTTTTAGGATTGAGAGTGGGTTTTCTCCCCAAGAAGGTTTACCACATATATCTTGTGTTATCTTGTTTATCTTTCATGTTCATTTCTATGAGTGAGTTATTTGCTTATTGATTGATTTTGGTGTATGACGAAGGGTTTGAAGGATTTAGTTTAATGTTTTGAAATATCTTGATTCACTTATTCAACCCCCCAGTGGCTATACATCTAATAACCAGTATTAGATCAAGATCTTCTGTATGAGTTTAAGCACTTGAAAGTAATCTTTGGTATAATGACAAGTTCTAAAGGTTTCTCTATTAAGCAAGCTCCATTATTCAATAGATCAAATTATGATTTTTAGAGTTCAAAAATGAATACCTACATCATGTCCTTAGGTTTTGACATATGAAAATCTATTTTGGATGGTTATTCCATTCCACCTACTCCTCTAACCAGTGTTACATATAAGAAGCTAAGTGAGAAAAATTCTAAAGTTATGAATGCTATCATGTATGGTCTTTATGAGGCTGAGTTCACCAAGGTAATCCATTATAAGTATACCAAGGAGATTTGGGAGAAATTACAGATCATATATCAAGGAGATTCAAAATTATTGAAGGTGATTTGAAAGTCTCAAAATGAAAGAAGAGGATACTATGGATTCCTATCTTCTAAGAGTTGATGATGTAGTGAATATGATCAAAGACATGGGAAAGGTATTAAATAAGGCACTATAGTGAAAATTTTATTAAGATATCTCACTTTAAAATTTGATTTGAAAGTCTCTACTTTAGAAGAAAGTTATGATCTCACCAAAATGAAGATGGATGATTTGCATGGAATTCTTTTTGCCTATGAGATCAGAGTTGATGAAGACAAACCACCAAGGAAAGAAGTAGCTTTCAATGTAGAAAATAAGCCAAAGAAGAAGTTCCAAGGTAAGAAGGTCAAGGATGATGAGATTTTTGATCTTGATGGTGATGAACTAATATATCTATTAACAAGAAAACTAAAAATAGGTTCAAACAAGTTTAAGGGTAAACTTCCATTCAAATGTTTAAATTGTGGAGAGATAGGTGACTTTTCCAGTAAGTGTCTACATAAGCATAAGGGAAATTATAATTAAGAACATGAAGAAGATCATGATAATGATAAGAAGAAATTCAGTTTTGATAAGAGCAATAATAGTTTTAAAATACATAATAGCCAAATGAATTTTTACAAGGACAACATGAGTCTCTATGCCAAGGTATATTTCATCTCATATGATAAGTATGATAACAATGATTCAGAGTATGATCATGAAGATAATGGTCCTAATGAATATGAATCTCTCTTCATAGTTGAAGGTAATTTCTCATTTCAAGAATAATCTACATGGTTTGAAGGTGGTTTAGGTGATACAGATGATGAATAAGACAAGGTAAACTTTGAGACAGAGTTAATGAATACCCTTGAAGATCTAAATATTGAGAAGAAGAAAAACAAGAAGTTAAAGTCTCAAATAAAGGACTATGAAGAGAAATTTAGTTTGTTTGAGTCAATAATAAATAAAGACACCAAGGAGCATGAAAATATAGTCAAGCATCTCAATTTTCAATTGGAAATACTATCTATAAGCCTGAAAGCTAAAGAAGATGAGTGTTTAATGTATTTGATTGAAAATGAGTCATTGAAAGCTAAGTTAGAAAATAAATCTAGTAAGATGAAGTCATATATAATGTTTGAAAAGAGATCAATTGATCTAGACAACATTTTGAGTAGTCAAAAACATGATAGTGATAGAATTGGTCTTGGTTACAAAGAAGAAAAAGATAATGTAACCCAAGACAAGATAAAGACCAATGTGAACAAGGAACATTAGACCTTGAGAAATCATTAGTCAAGGAATGAAGGTGTTGGTAGAATGAGGACAAATTAGATTAGATTAACCAAATGCCATGAGATATGCAAATTTAGATGATTATTGCTACACTTGTAATCAATTCAAACATAAAGCTAGAGAGTGAAGAAGACCTTCCAGGAATGAATTTTCATAGAACTATGAATGGAATCATCAACCAAGTATCATGATTAAAATTGTGTTTTATAATTGTCATGACATGGGACACATTACTAGATTTTGTCTAAATCAAGTAAGACAATATGAGTTCACTTCAAGAAGAATGGTTTTCTACAACTATGAGAAGATTGCTCACATTGTTAGGTTCTGCAAGCAAAGGCCATCAAGTCAAAATAAGTTCAATCAAAATCTTAGTGTGTAAAAATGAAGGTAAGATAAAATATGGAAACCAAAAGTGGAAAATATGTGTCATAATTAGTCCATAGGTCCAAGTGGACTATTTGCCATGGTAAAGAATGATACAAAGGGTGAAAATAATCAAGAGATATCATTGTATGCTCATTTTGGGAATGAAGAGGATAATATTGAACAACTTGATGTTGATTATCAAGTTTCCTATGAAGAATATCAGTTGACAATGTCAAGTGTTGATGATTTGAAATGTGAGACTGATACTTCAAGTGAAAAGGTATGCCAAGAATATTTATTTTCTCCATGTATTGTCTATACCATCCTATAAGAAAATAAGAATATTTTTTTGGATGAGAAAGTTTCTTCTCTTAAGCCTAAAAGTAATAAAAATAACTATTATTATCAAATGACTAAGGAGGAGGAATATAAGGAGTTGTGGGTAACTCCTAGTTTCACATTATTGTAGGTCATTATGGGTCAAGGTGTCTCTATCTAAGATTCAAGGGGACACTTGAAAATCAAGAGGAATCATGGTGGATACTTGTTGAGATTTTATTAATGTTGTAGGATAATAATATCATTTGAATATGTGTGTGGCTAAGGGAGATCTAACTCAGTTAGCTGGAGTGGCTTGAAGAAGATGTGCATTATGTGAGGGGGAGCATATGTGAGATTTTATACTCATGGTTGAGATATGAATAAGTTTAGTGATATAAATATAAATAATTTTTGAGTTCTTCATTTCAAAATATAGACTACAAGTATGTGTGTTCAAGGTATGTTTAGGGAATTTGGTCTTGAAGATCTATAAGTAGAGTATGGAGGTTTTCAAGTGTCAAAACAAGAAAGATGAGTTTTTAAGATGATTTTGTTGCATATAAAGGTGTGTTTACTCCATTAAAGTGTTTTATAGGTATTTTCATGCTTTTAAAATATTTTGTGTGCAAATTGAATCCTTTTGAGTGCATTTAGGTTTTCTTAGTTTTAGCTTAAGAGTAAGCAAGTCAAAACCCAATTGAAGTGTCTATGGGTTATCAAAGGTGTGTGATATAAAAAATTGGTATAGAAGTGTTTTTTATTAACCTCTAGGTATGAGATAAGTTTTAAGTGTTGATGCTGACCAAAAGGTGGTTAGTTGACTTAGTTTTATTTAAAAATCTAGTATTTTTACCCATGTTGGTTAGTTTGATTCTTAAGGGAGTTGTGGTATGAGGTTACTTGATATATTTAAATAGTCAAATGGGTTGTAAAAAAGTGTTTCACAATCATCTGAAACTGTGTGGTGTCTTTCATGAAGGAGGATTTGTGCAAATAAAGGGATAATTTACTAGTAGGTTTGTGAATGAAGTCTATTACAGATGAAGAGATGAGTGTCAATTTTTGGCATGCATAAGGGGGAATATAATAATGCTCTAGATATGAAATTTCAAGACATGAAAGTTCATACATAGAAATTTATGGGCTCTTCAAGGTCTAGGTAGGGTTACAAGAACTCTAATCAAGGGTAGTATGAAAAAGTCTGCTACAAATGTGAATTCAATAATGTTGATATGATGACTTGATCAAACCAAATTAGGTGATTTGACAAATGTATTTAATACTCATGCATAAACAAAGGGGGAACTTTGTAAGTGATTAGATCCTAAGATCAGAGGATTGTGTAGTAAAATTTGAGAGGCAAGGTATGAAGGCAATTTTGTTGATTGTTTATTATTGGAAATGGTATGAAGATGTTCAAAGGGTATCTAGGCTTAGGTGACCTAGAGGGAATCCTTTAACATGTTTAAGGTAAGTTCATTTAGTTTTTTGATATTCATATATGTTTTTATCTTCATAGAAACTATGTATGATCAAAGAAGAGTGTAGTCATGGAGCATGTTTGAGAAGCTCAAGGTAAGAAGAGGTGTGTACTATGTTAGGGGGAGTATGTATAATCTATCATAGATGGTACTTCCAATTATTGATCATTGAAGTCTTCTTAGGTTTGTAGGATTAGGATCTGAGAACACTTTATCATTGTATCAAAGAGGGAGAAAGTTCTTTGTATTGGTGTTGACTTCAATGACAAAGGGGGAGATTATTTAAGGTTTGTCAATGATGTCTCCAAGGTAACCAAGGTGTCTAATGAAGTTTAATGTTTGTTAGAATGAAAATGAAAAAGTGTGTTTTAATGTGCTTCAATGTTCTTACACTATTCTTTAGTGTTTGCTTGATATAGACAATTGATGGTTGTTATTGATAGTTTGGAGAAATATAACACATATATAGGTATATAAGGATAAAGAAGAAGTTGTGAGGCATCTATAGATGCCTTGTGAAGATTTGGTGTGTCATTTGATAATTTAGAGTAATAAACATGTATATTATATCTTAAGAGAATCTAGACCATCACTGCATTTCATGCAGATATGATGAACCAACATGTTTGTGGATTTATTTTTGATACTCAAAAAGTCAATTGAGGTCAAAGGATTTCATGGAGTTGTTATCTATAGTGACGAGAAGGTCCCCTAAGACTTTGTACTCTTGAAGTGTTTTATAGATTAATTTATAAATATTCAAAGTTGCTCTTACAAATTATGTCAAGCTAAAGATTGTTAAGTTTAACTTCATTGAAATTTGAGGTCACTAGTCAACAGATCTAATGGTGAGCATTCATTGTCTAGATCTTGATCCAATGGTGTGTGTGAAGTAAAATTGTCAAAATTACATGAGATTAAATGTGATAGTGACAAGTGTATCTATCTCATTAATATAATAGAATATCAATGGTTCATGGGCATTCGTACTAATAAAGATTGATAGTGTGGGTCGAGTCAAAAGTCAAAGGTGAAGAAGGCACATGAAGCTACCAAGTAGCATAATCACATGAGCTTTGATATAAGATCAAAGGTGAGAATTATAAGATAAATATCAAGATACTTAGAGGAGATTGATGGTGTGCATTTTTTCATAGTTTCTAGGATGCACAAGATGAGGCTAAGGTTCTTGATGTTTAACATCTGTACAGTGACCATTAGAATTCAAATATTCAAACTTGTGAAGGAAAATTAGTGAATAATTTTAAGGCTATAACTTTTGATCCACGATAAATTTATTGATGTAATAAAAATAAAATATGTAGAGGACCTTAAGTTCCATCTAAAAATTTTGATTAAAATATTTGGATTTCTTTTTAAGTTAAAAATATTGAGGTATAAAGTTTACTTCATGTTTGACTATGTTCAGCAAGTGACCTGAGAAGAATATTTAAGTTGTTATTAAGATTATTTTGATGTTTCAAGATGAAATATATATTGGAGAGTGTTGTATAATCCATGAATACCATTTGTATGGATTTTTGAGGTTTGACGAATCCATATTCAATATGAACAACTACTTATAAATTGACTATGTTTGATGAATGCACTAGTAGATTGAGAGACCATGTTACAAGAGTGAGTTGAAGGTGTTATGACAAGAAATCAAGAATAAAATTCATATGTAAATGTTCTATAAGTATCTGAGACTTATAATAAGGCTATTTTTGTCATAGTTTTCCCTTGATCAGATATGGAGGATCATAATAGTGTGCCATATTTATCTAAATAAAGATAAAATATTTTTTAAATGATAAAGGGCCCCCACTAACCCAAGATAAAAAAATTGAAAAGTGAACATTGTTGGAAATATTGTCATTGATGTCAAAGGTCTAGTATTATTGGTGATAAAGGCCCCATTGCATTTAATGTTGTTTATCTTGGCTAATGTGAGTTAATATTTATTTAATATTAATGAATATATTTGTGGTTGCATATGAGACAAAACAAGGGCCCATGGAGAAGTCGAAGAGCCATGGGGTAAAGACAAAAGAAGGATGGGATGCATTTTCCCATGAAGAGTCATCTTGGGGAATATTAAGAGTCACCAAGTGAAGACAAAAGAGTAAGGGTGTAATTTCTCATGAAGGGACACTTTGAGGAATACGAAGAGTCACCAAAGATAAGAACAAAAGTGGGAATGACGTTTTTGGTCATGAAGGGTCACCACATGACTTTTCAAAGGTTTGAATATGAAGGGTCATCCAATATTGGCACCATTTTCCATGAGGATTGAAGGGTCACAAAGGGGGAAGGCCAAAGGCCATTTGAAAAGCTATAAATAAAGGCTTGAGAAGCCATTTGTAATATGAGTGTGAGAGGTTGATTTGATATTGTAATATCTAGCTTGGAAGAGAAATTGTGAGAGATGAATATGATTTGTATTTATTAAATCTAGCTTAGAAGAGCAAAGGTGAGATAGAGCAAAGAGATGTTGTATTGAACTATCATTTGTTAAGATAGCAAAATTGAGACATAGGTGTGTGGTATACACAAAGGGGTTGGTGCTCAGCAAAGGGGTTGGTGCTCCTATGGGTTGGTGCTCACGAATAGTGGTTGGGTTCGTGCTCACAAATTATAGCTGAGGTTGGTACTTAGAAAAGGGGTATGGTGCTCCTATGGATTTATTCTCATGAATATACTTGAGATTGTTCTTCGTGGTTTTTCCCACATTGGGTTTCCACGTTATATCTGGTGTCTCTCTCTATCTTGTGTGATGTTTATTATTTGAGTTTTATTCCATATCTTGAATGTTTGATTAAGTGGAATTTGATAAAGGGAAATTTTTATAAGATATATAATATATTGATTCACCCCTCCCCCTCTCAGTATATTCTATGCTTAACAATTGGTATCAGAGCAGGTTCCTTTCTAAAAAGTTTTATAGCTTGAAGGTAGATCGAGAAAGCACGATGGCTAGGTCACAGGAAGGGTTTTATAAAAATAAGGCACCTTTGTTTGATGGGATGAATTATGCTTTTTGGAGCATGAGAATGAAGGTTTATTTGATGGCCCTTGGATTTGACATATAGAAACTAGTGGTGGAGGAATATGAAGAGCCACAGACATCTACAATTACTCTAGTAGAAAAGAAGGAAAGTGAATGTAATGCTAAAGCTTTAAATGCTATTTTACAAGGTTTATGTGAATCTAAATTTGTTAAAGTTATGAAATGTAAATCTTCTCATGAAATTGTGTAAAACTTGAGAATATTTATAAAGGTGATGGAAAGGTTCAGCAAGCTAAGTTACAGACTTTTAGAAGGCAGTTTGAAAGTTTGAAGATGGAAGAAGAAGATATAGCAAGTTATCTTTTGTGTGTTGATCAAGTCATAAATAAGATTCAAGGTCTTGGAGAAATGTTGGATGAGTCAATGGTGGTGCAAAATATTTTGAGATCTCTACCAATGATATATGATGTAAAGGTTTTGGCAATTGAGGAGATGAAGAATTTAGCCAAGCTAAAGATGGATGAGCTTCATGGTATTCTCACAGCATATGAGATGTGGATAGAACAAGATAAACCCTCAAAGAGAGAAGTGGCTTTCAAGACATCAAAGAAAGATAAAGCTAAGATTCAAGAATCAAGTGATAGTTCCAGTGATGATGAAGATAAAAATGGAGCACTTTTCATTCACAAGCCAAAAAGAGGAATAGGTAAATATCAAGGAAAATTACCTTTTAAATGTTTTAATTGTGCAAAGATTGGACATTTTTTAGCTAGATGCCCAGATAAAGTTAAAGATGATGAAGAAGAAAAGCCTACATACAAGAAGAATTTCAAAGGCAAATCTAAGAAGGGATTCGAGAAGAAGAGCCTGTATTCTAAAGATCCTAGCTCAGGTGAAGATAGTGGAGTTAGTGATTTAGAAGAAGAAGAGATTCTATTCGTGGCTATACATGAAGATGATCAAGAAGAAGAAGAGGAGGAAGCTAAAGTGAATATAGAAGGAGAGCTCATTTATGCTTTATAAGAGTTAGAAGTTGTTTAGAAAAAGAATCAAAGATTAAAGTGCCAGATCGAGAAAAATGAACAAGAGTCAAAGGAAATGATTGAAGATCTACTAGCACACTTTGAAGAAGCCTAGAAGAATGAAGAAGATCTCATAACACAGTGGGAAATAGAAAGAAAAATTTGTGAAAGGTATGTTATTTAAATTGCCTCTTTAAAATAAGATATTAAGAAAGCAATCAATGATAAAGTAGTCAGTGATTCAAAAATTGAAGATAGCACTAACATGCTAGATAAGATATTGGAAAGTCAAAAAGCATATTCAGATAAGATAGGGATTAGTTTTGAAAAGAAAAAGTGATATGTTGAAGATATTACACAAGAGGAAACAAAAAGAGGAGAAGTGAAGAATATAGAGGACATTCCAAATAGAGAAGGCTAGAAGGAACAAAGCTACAAAAGGCAATCAAGTCAGAGATATACAGACAGGTCTTATTTTTATGGCTATTGTTTTTATTGTAATGGATATGGTCACAAGAAATTAGAATGTAGAAAAAGAGGTAACAATTTCAAAAACAAGGAGAAGGAAAGTCAAGTAGAGTCAAGTAGAAGCCACAACTCTTTTGCTCCTCTATCAAGCTTTGATGAAGAGACCAAGTGTGATACAAGTGCAACAACTTTGGACACATAGCTCAGTATTATAGAAGCGTGTTCGAGTCAGTCCAGAAGTATCAGAGTTTCAAAGCTCCATTCATCAAGAAGAAGGATCAGAGTGTCAAAGCTCCATTCATCAAGAAGGTTCAGACATGTTCATGGCAGAAGAAACAACTTGAGGATTCTATGATGGTGCAGATAGCTCTGCATGTGAGAGGTAAATATCAACCATGGTTAATTGATAGCAGATGTTTGAGGCATATGACAAGTTATAAAATTAATTTAATTACTCTAAATAAGATCAATGGTGGTACAGTGAGATTTAGAGATAAAACCACTGCTAGGATAGCCACAAAAGGTACTTTGAGTTTGGATTATGGTAGAACTAAGACTAAGAATTTTTTATATGTAAAAGGTCTTAAGCATAATTTGTTGAGTGTTAGTCAAATATGTGATCAAATATATACACTAAAGTTTCATAAAGAGGGTTGTGAGATTAGAAGAAAAGATTCAAATGAGTTGATTGCAGATGCTCAAAGGATAGGAAATAATGTATATGTTTTGTCAGATATCTTCTCAAAGGCACGATCAAAGGATACATTCAAAGATTGGCGAGAGCAGTTGGGAGTAGTTTCTATTACTTCCTACCATTGATGTTTAGCATCAAGTGAGGGGAAGCTAAGTTTTAGCTCTAGGTAGGCCCTTTGTCACTGATGTCAAAGGGGGAGAATAACATGTATAAGTACAAGTGCAAAAAATAGGTACAAGGGATAGGTACATGATGCTACAATAAGGGGGAGTTACTATATGTTTTTAGATGATAGGATGTGTAGGTGACAGGGTGTGGCAGTTTCAGGATTGAGGTTGCCATCAATGACAAAGGGGGAGATTATTGGAAATATTGTCATTGATGTCAAAGGTCTAGTATTATTGGTAATAAAGGCCCTATTGCATTTAATGTTGTTTATCTTGGCTAATGTGAGTTAATATTTATTTAATATTAATTAATATATTTTTGGTTGCATATGAGACAAAATAAGGGCCCATGGAGAAGTCGAAGAGCCACGGGGTAAAGACAAAAGAAGGATGGGACACATTTTCTCATGAAGAGTAATCTTGGGTAATACCAAGAGTCACCAAGTGAAGACAAAAGAGTAAGGGCACAATTTCTCATGAAGGAACACTTTGAGGAATATGAAGAGTCACCAAAGATAAGGACAAAAGTGGGAAGGACGTTTTTGGTCATGAAGGGTCACCATATGACTTTTCAGAGGTTTGAATATGAAGGGTCATCCAAGATTGGTGCCATTTTCCATGAGGATTGAAGGGTCACAAAGGGGGAAGGCCAAAGGTCATTTGGAAAGCTATAAATAAAGTCTTGAGAATCCATTTATAATATGAGTGTGAGAGGTTGATTTGATATTGTAATATCTAGCTTAGAAGAGAAATTGTGAGAGATGAATATGATTTGTATTTGTTAAATCTAGCTTAGAAGAGAAAAGGTGAGAGAGAGAGGAAAGAGATGTATTGAACTATCATTTGTTGAGAAAACATTGAGAGATAGGTGTGTGGTATACACAAATGGGTTGGTGCTCCTGAATTGTTGTTGGGTTGGTGCTCGATAAAGGGGTTGGTGCTCATGAATAGTAGCTGGGTTGGTGCTCGGCAAAGGGGTTTGAAGCTCCTGTGGGTTGGTGCTCATGAATTGTAGCTAAGGTTGGTACTTGGCAAAGGGGTATGGTGTTCCTATGGGTTTGTTCTCATGAATATAATTGAGATTGTTCTCCATGGTTTTTCTGACATTGGGTTTCCACGTTATATCTGGTGTCTCTCTCTATCTTGTGTGATGTTTATTGTTTGAGTTTTATTCCATATCTTGAATGTTTGATTAAGTGGAATTTGATAAAGGGAAAGTTTTATAAGATATATAATATACTGATTCACCCCCCCCCTCTTAGTATATTTTGTGCTTAACAATACATTACATATTTAATATCGCATGAATTTTTATTCAATATAGGATCCTATATAGACAATACACAATAATTGAAGTTGTCATTTATATCCAAGTTAACTTGTAATCAAAGCATCTTCATTTCTAATAGCAACTGAGAGCCATAGTTTATTCTATGAGTATAATAATGACTAAGCTAAGAGCTAAGATGATTACACAATACGTAGCATATCAAAGGAAATTATAGTATTCTACAACGTGTAGCTATGACTTATTCAGCCATGATGTTTCAAAGAACAAATCCTCCATATGCATTCTCAATAAAGGATTCTATAGAATTCAAAGACATTGTATTTGACATGGAGGTATTTTAAGATAAGTATCATAACTACTCACAACTCTAGGATACTATTGATTTAGTTGATATTTTTTCATTAGATGATGAAATAGACCTAGAAAAAAGGTTGTTCATTCAAGAACTTCTAGCATATAAATGCCAAAGATTGAATTTTTTCATTGCTAAACAAGAGGTCATGTCATTTATATACATCCTCAGGGATTTATTCTTTTTTGGAAAAATTTCACATGATGTTTACTTGTTGCATTCTCATAGAGATATAGTGGTCACATGCATATTTGGAAGTGATTTTTAAAGGTATTTATCTCTCAACATACTAGATGCCTATTATGATAAACACACTTGGGTTCAATTCAAAGAAGAGACATTAATCCCAAAGGTGTTCTCCTCAATGCTACTCCTAAACCAGTCCATCACTTGGCAAGGGATGAAGCTATAGGGAGTGATTCTAATCAAAAAAATTATGATGGGAATATAGATAGGTATGACTCTACTTCATAGATTATATGGTTTGCCCAGCATCCACTATGTAAATTTAGACTAGATACCATTTATATATATGATTCTATCACATGATGTTACCTATGCCTTGTGGGAAGACATTAGTTTGAGATTGAGAGAGAAAATAATACATAAGGATAAATGTCCCACTCCCATGGGATATTTTTATATGATGTCATATTTAGTAGACATAGTCATGGGAACCTATTATAAGGACTTGGGTAATCTATGGGATCCAACCATAGATTGAATAACAATATAATCTACAACCACTTCTAGTTCATGCATATATATGCTTACCATAAACATATGGTCAGGATATGAGAAGAAATTTACCCATAGGTGTGGGAAGCCATTCATGGCTTGCCTATGCCTCATCTTAGAGAAAATATTATAATTAATTTGAGTAGAAAAGAATTTTTTTTCTTGTAACTATACTTTATAGTCATCTTGGTCTAGGGAAATAAGGTTGAGCCTCTATGTCTCCCAAGGTATGTACTTGATAAGTTAGCCAAGCAGGATATTGCTTTCAGTTATGTAACAACATTGAAGAGGATTTAGCCAAGCAAAAAAAAAGCTTATTATTTGGAATCTTAATTTCAATTGGTAAAATGACATATAATATAAGGAAACATCTTGGAAATGTTAGATTAATGTGGAATCAATATGGCTTTCCCATAATGGCATGTAGATATTTGGACCCTCATTAGTGAATCCAACAACATATTTATGGTTTTAACATTCCTTATTGCCACCAACCCAATTGAGATGATTTTATTTTTATGAATGCCAAGTCAAATGAAGAATTGATATAATAAGCACAAATTTCTATGCTATAGGAAGATCATTTAAGAATGATCCAAAATGAACCTAGTATCTCCACTATGGAACTATACATTCAAAGAGCTCTCTTCAAAGGATGGAAACATTAAGATTTTTGGAGAGGGAAATATGGAGAATATGAAGCCTCTTCATCCCAAGGACTTCCATTAAAATTTAAATTAAAGTTAGTAAAGAGATAACCTATGATGCTTGAACCTAATGTATAGATAAGAGGAGAAAGAGGAGATCTTATTAGTTTGGACTCTGATGAGGAGGAATATAAAATGGAAGAGATGCCTACTACCAGCATTAATCAAATTCCTATGGCTACCCCTTGTGTATCTGATATTTCATATTGTGGGGTAGCTACTTTACAAGCAGCATCATCTACCTCTTAGGGCTCTCCTATTCAAGAAAAGATTCCTTTGGTCTATACCAAGAAGCTTAGGACTCCTACAGGCAACCCCAAAATGTATACATCTCAAGGCTTGCCTATTCCACCTTCAAGCTCACAACCATCAAGAAAGATGAACTTATCATCAAAGACATAATATATGATTCAAAAGAGGAGGCTGAGTTAGAGGAGTCCAAGGCTATAAGTCTTTAGGTGGACTCCATTGAGCTTCAACTTCAAGGTACTTAGGCCTTTTCTACTTTTTCTTTGGATTTAATTTCTATTATTGATTTGATACCTATCTCTTCTTTGAAAGTTCCCATTCCCTCCACTACATCCATTCCTTCCATTTACATAACCAAAAATTATCCCTCCTTTAATAACACACCATTTCCCATGATTATTCCCTATGTACCTACTGCTACTACTACTATGAGAATCCATAAAAAGAAGGCAACTAGGAAAGTGTAGACTACTATAATGACCACCCAACATCATGCCCAGTCTACATAACTCTCCCTTCTACTCCCCACTTCCACTTCTACAAAAGAAACCAAAGTAACTAGCACAAGCAATGGAAGGAAAGCCAAACCTCACATAGTTTTAGTCCACCCACTTACTCAAGTTGGAGGAGTGGACTAATGAAAAATAATATGGCCTTCCTTAATTAATGTTTTGACAAAGGCTAGTAAGAAATAAAAGAGAGAAGAGGAAGCTAAAAAATAAATAGTTGTTACAACCACTGATATACCTCTCAACATTCTTCCTTGGGCCATGGATTTGAGGAATCAAATGTTAAGATATAAGGTCAAAAAAATCCCATCTACGTCCAATTTGTTTAACCCTCCAACTAGTTCAATCTAAAGAGTAAAGAAGAAAAAATTTGAGGATGAATAGGGTACAAGCATCATCCTTGAAGAATGAAAAATAGTTTTCTACATTACTAAGAGGTAGAAAAGGTAGATAAGGGAATATGTATATGAAGAGAATCTTTCAAACCTGGACCAAAAACAAAAGGATGGATTGGTGGCCATCCATGAAGGCACAAAGTCATCTCGATAAGAGCTAGAGGAGGAGGTATAGGAATTTCAAGAATAGATTGAGCAACTCAAAGAATAATTTAGCATGGTGCATATTCTTGTAGGTATCAAAGATGAGGTTTGAGAGGCTAATTATAATTGTTAAAAAATTTTAGAGGTCATGCAATTCATGAAGGCTGAGATGGCACCCCATGTGAACCAAGCAAGTCAACTTTGTATCTCTCTAGTTCAAGATAGTGTTCAGCTTAAAATGTTAGTTGTCTACACATGTAACTCATTATACAACCACCCTTATTTAATGACCACATTCAAGGCATATAATGCCCTAAAATTGGTTGTCATTAGGCATGAGGAGGTAAAATAATGGTTTAAGTAAGTTTCAATTTTAATTTTAGAGTACTAATGGAATGAGTCCCAACTCCTTCAAATTTTGAATAAGCAAAACTTGCTTAAGGTAAGGGGTTTTACAGGAAAGTTGATTAGTATAATCAATTTTGATAAAATTGTCTAGTAAGCCACATATAACTTCAATAAAAGCATACAAGGCTTGGTAATGGAAAGAATAGAAGCAAAGTTAAGAAAATTTAGGAGGAAAGTGACTAAAGTGGATATTTTTAGGAGTAAGTTGTAGCTGACTAAAGATGAACATGTAAGACTCCTTGAGCAAACCAAGAGACTCCATCAACCTTTATTGATTAATTTATACATCATTTTACAATATCATGAGGAAGCACACAGATTTTATCATGATAATGAGGCAAAAAAAAAGGAGGCTTTTGGTAGTGTTACTACATCTTCAACTTTTACTTCAACTTCCACTCTTATTAAGGCCCATGCATTACTTTGAACCACACAACCTTAGCCTTATGAATGTATATATCCTAGTGGCACATATATTTATATTCTCCTTTTAAATTAGACAAATCATTATAAAAAGGAATTTTGTTTTTTTTGTACATGCACACATTACATGCTTTTGTAAAGTTAATTTGCCTATTTATAGCTTTTTAGCTTAAACAGTTTTAGACCATAGTTAGAACTATGGGTTATAATTTCCACATGTAACAATAATGCATATAATTAGAGGATGAGGTGACCCCTTCCCTTATATCTATTAATATAATTATACCATCCAACTTTATTTTTGTCACCAAATTTTATAATATAGAGTAGTAAGCCATTTTGGTCATCAAGCAAAGTGTTTGAGTATTTTATTTCCATTGTTTTGTTATTAGTTGTTATTTTTATGGTTAATATTTAGTGTGATAAAGTTGAAAATATATTCTTGTTTTATTTTATTAATATGCTAATCCTAGAGGTGCAATATATTTTGAAGATTGGAAAATATCTGTATGCACTAAAATGTGCTCACCTCACTAATTATACTAATTACCACTAATTTAGCCTAAGTCCCATCTTCTCAGCTATATTAAATAATATCCTATTATCCCCATCCCATTATTATAACCCAAATACATTTATCCCATCCTAAAATCAATAAATCCCCTCATTAAACCCATAATAGACCCTATTACCTATTAACCTATTTCTTAAATCCACTAGCCAATTTAAAATTCATAGTTATTCACCTTCCACCATAGCTACCCTACCACCCTAGTTATTCCTACATCCCTATGAGTGCTAATCTTCATTAATTCCTATCTAATACCCCTCATTATCCCATAAAATTATGGATAAGCCTTTATAATTGGAGAAATTCCTGTAAGTCTCTAGAAGTCTCCAAACTAGAGACTTTTAACAATTTAAAATTATTCAAAATTCCCTCCATTTTTCCTATTAAAAGCCATTCTTGTGAAATGACAAACTAAGAATAATTTCCATAGCATCATCACGTTAATTTTATCCTCATCAACAAGTATTCTCATATCCAATTCATGCCAAATCAATCATTGAACCAAGCATCCATTAACAACATCTTAACTCAAGCATCATAGTGTCATTTTAAGTTAATCATTCAAGTGTAAATCCTGGAATGGAGTTGTAAAGAGGTAAAAAGAATGGTAATAATGTCCTTATTCTTATGATTTTATCTCTTTTATATATTCTTATTAGAGTCATTGATTTTTTGGTATTTTTTTACAAAAATTAGTAATATAGATTAAATCCAAAAAATTTGGTACACAATATATTGATTAAAATAGTCAAGTTAGATTAAATCATATTTCTTGATGTGTATTGGTTTAGATTTCTAAGTGTGTTCTATAACTACCTTAGATAATTCAACATTCCAAGCCATAATATCTTGATTGAAGGGTGTGTAATAACTACCCCGATAGGAGCAACCTTTGTATGAGGCTAGTGAACTTCTTACATCTTCTTTCCCTTAGTTTCCTTAACCGTGTTTTACTACTTATGTGAAATTTCTACTAGTAATAGGAATTGGATTTAAGGAAACATAGGTCTATCTAGAAACTAACTAGGAAATTAATTCCTAAGACCCTCAAATATTTATTTTCTACCTTACCTTACCCTCTTTTTGTTTTTCGTTACAAATATCTACCCACTCTAGATTAAAAGTTAATCACCCATCCAACTCACATAGGAATTCACCCAAGTATAAACCTACACCTCCATCCAAAAACCCTGTTAATAACTTACATACCCTACCAATTATTCCATCAATAGGTTTTAAAAGACCACATACCTATAACTCATGCTCTAGAGTGGATTTTACCTCCATTAAGATTATAAAACATTAGAGGCTACCTCGTTAAAACAATGGTGTGCCTAAAACCCACATCAATAGTTTCATTGGCACTAGGAGGCCATAAATTTCCTCCAAATATTATAAGTGAGTCTTTGTGTAGAGTTACACTTGAGTCACCCATAAGAGTGACCAGATCCAATTCCTAGTCTGGTTTATTATTAACACCCTTAAGAAGCCATATAAAACCTAGAGCTATGCCAACAACTCTAGTTCTGAACAATCCACCACCACTACGGCACCCTTCACTCATAAAGAACCCTCTACTTGTTAATAAACTAATGGCTTATAAATATCCCTATTTAGTTAGATCTACCATTACTATCCCAATGGATATACATGATTTACCCCATAACCCTAAAAAATATCTACCATCTTTTTTTTCTTCAAGGCCAATGATCATAAAAGAGAATATTAAATATATTAAAGCTAATTTAAGATTAATGAATGTAATGGATGAGGATATTGCATATCAATAATTCCATTTTACTTTAATGCATGCTACTTATGATTAGCATTTTAATCTAATGGAAAACTCCATCACTAATTAGGAGGATTGTTAAATAACTTTTCTTGTGGATTTTGGATAGGTCACCAATCTTGGATTGGTAATCAATACTTCACCATCATGAATAGGAAACCTAATGAACCCATTCATTCTTTCAATGCAAGATGGTAGAAGATGTATAATTGGTTAGTCTAGGGATACAAACCTTAAACAACATTAGCATTAGAGATGTACAAAAATGCCTTAGATCCCATTACCACTATGTTCCTAAGAATGGCACCTATTGCTAATACTTTGGCATTAACATTCAAATAATCCATTAACATCGATAGATAGATCAATCCAAAAACACCTGGGGTACCTAATATCATCAATGGAATCCTAGTGCTTAATTTGATACCACCTGTGAAGCAAAATATTCTAGCATATAATAAAAATTAGTTATATACGTTACCTCCATTAACACAAATGACACAACTAAATCTTGACTATCTAAATAATCATGTGACTAGTAATAGTTACCAATAGAGCCAACATACAACTAGACTTCCTATAAATATTCTAAAAGGTATGGATTCCACAAAATCCAAATTGGATTCTATTTGGAAGATGGTTCAAAAATTGAGTAATGATTTTTTTAATATGTAATGAAAGTTGGGCAATACCAATACTTAGATGGGCAACCAAAACACTGGGTTCCAAATATATAATAGGCTTAAAAATAATATGGAGTAACCTATCAAACTCATAGAAATCAACATCACTAAAATAACTCTCCCCAATTTGTGAAGGATACATAATATACCCCAATAAGGCAAGCTTGATTACATTAAATTCTATACAACATTCAAAATATTTTAGAGGGAAGTAACAAGGAAGGATTAGATAAATAATCTATTAGAATCTCATTAGGACACTGGATCTACTAGCACAACCATGCTCTTTAAGACTCAAAAATTTCCATTTTTAGGAGAAGATGATAACAAACTAAAGGATAATACAGATGAAGTTCATGATTTCTAGTAGTTTTAGAGAGTTGCATACAACTTGAGGAACAAGTAGCCTTTGACCACACTAACTCCTTTAAACACTATAGTAATTCTCCCCAATCACAAAGTAGAGAACAATTCACCCTCTCCAAAATGGAATGATCCACTACCAAACAAGGAAGAATCAAGAAAATCTAGAAGATATGATATCATGGAAGATATGAAGAAAATCAAGGCAAATATCACGCTTCATGAGTTAGACCAAATTACTAAACAAAAAGAGATTCTATGGAAGTATATCACTAAGAAGACCCATGTGGAGAAAACTAGAACAACTTTAGACAAAACAAGAGAAGCAAAAATAGCTAATACCAATGTCATATACAAAAGTAAGCCTAAAGTACCACCAATACTGCTAACCATCAGAACATTTGGTAAGAATATTAATAACTATTTCATTGATTCTAGCATTTGTAATTGTTATGCCTACTTATATATGTAGAAATATTGGTCTTATTCCTAACCCTTCAAAGAGATCAATCTCTCAGCTAGATAAAATGGTAGTACCAGTAGTGGGGGAGTTGAATAATGTACACATTCAAGTAACATTAGAACCAAGAGTCGAGATGACCATCGATATCTTGGTAGTGGACATACTAGAAGGTTATAGATTATTTCTCAGTAGAGACTAGTGCAAAATGCTTAATGGGTGCCTTTCCATAGACTTCTCACACATCTAGATACCATAGAGAGGAGCTAAAATCAGATCAAAATTAATAGATAACCTAGAATGAAATATCCCATCACTGAATACAATGTCAAGGATGCAAAGGTAAAGTATAATTCTCCCTCATTGGGCACTTATACTTTTACCACTCACAAATTAAAATAGAACTTAGAGCCTGAAGGTTCAAATCAACTATGGATAATGCATTTTGATGTAGCCAAGTCCAAGCAAGATTAGGTGTGTGAATTAATATAAATAATCCTCATGGTAAGAATTTTTTTGTCACCTAAACATTGTATTTTACCTATATGAATAACAGGGCTAAGTATGAGGCTCTAATCTTAGAACTATAGTTTGCACTAAAAAATAAAGTGTAATAGATAAAAGTATTCAAGGACTTAGCACTAGTAGTTCACTAGATAAAAAACAAATACCAATACAAATTATCTTATTTTAAAAGGTATAAGTAAGAGCATGGGATTTAATCAAAAACTTTAAAGCTTTAAACATAGTGCCACTCTTGAGAGAACAAAATTAGGCCACTAATTCACTAGACACTACTGCTACCAATATCAAACCACTATAGGAATCCAAGGTAAAAATATTTTATATTGAATTGGTTCCTTGTCCATCTATTCTAGATAATTTATAAAAATTCTAGGTTTTTTATGATGACTAGCATATCATCAAGTTCTTGACTAATTCAGGGGATTTTAAGTCCCAAATCATCAATGACAAGGATTTAAATCAATTTTTTCAAGAAGAAATGGATAAATAAGGCATTATATAGCTTAAGGATAATTGAGTACTAGTCAACTTAGTATTATTCAAAAGACCTTTCAACTTGGATCCTTAGGCACAATAATTATGACAACCCAAGGCCAACAAATCAGACTTCAATAATGAAAATCTAGGGGATGAGCATAATCTATGTTATGTCAATATTGGTCTTAGCTATAATCCTAAAGAAAGGAAGTGAATGAGGGATATAATCTCTCAGTATAAGGATGTTATTGACTAGACATATGAGGACCTAAAAGTGTATGATCCCTAGCTCATCGCTCACACAATTCCTTTAAGCAAGACCATAAGCCATTCAGGTAAAGTCAAAGGCTGTTGAATCCTATCTTAGAAGCTCTTATTCAAAGAGAAGTGGAGAATTTAATAAGTGCCAAAAGTTTCTTCCCCATATGGCAATCTTCTTGGGTGGCCAATTTGGTCCCAATAAGAAAGATGAATGGCAAAATCAAATTATGCATGGACTTCAAAAATATGAATAAAGATTCTAAAAAATACAATTAACATCTATCATTCTTGGATGAGGTAATACAAATTATGAGTGGTTATGAAATGATGTTTTTTTAGATGGATTTTTAGGTTAAAATCAAGTCTTAGTGTAATCTAAAGACCATATAAAGAATGTGTTTACCATGAAATGGGGAACCTATGCATACAAAATGTACCATTTGGAATAATCAGTATAAGAGTTACCTTTCAACGTGCTATAGATAATGCCTTCAAGGGATTGACTGGGAAATGCATAATTATTTATATGGATGATCTCATAGTCTTTTCCAAGAATAGAAAATATCATATAGCTCACCTATAGTTTATACTTGAGTGGTGTATAAGATTTCATGTTTCATTAAATATGAAGAAAAGTATATTCAGGGTAATTGAAGGAAAAATGTTGGGACACATCATCACTAGGAATGGGATCACCATTTATTCTAATATAATCTAAGAAATTTCAAAGATTCAACCACCAAATAGTAAAAAGGAGTTAAAATTTTTCTTTGGAAAAATCATCTTCATCAAGAAGTTTATCTCAAGGTTCATAGAAATCATCAAGCCTCTAAATAATATGCTCAAGTAGGATGCTAAATTAGAATAGAAAACTAAGGCTAAAAGGTCTTTCTAAGATATAAAATATGCCATATCTCAGGCTCTAATATTGATTAGTTCAAACTTCATAAAGGATTTCTATCTATATTCATTCACCTCAAAACACACCATTATTGTTGCCATCACATAGAATAAGGATGAGACAAAACATCTAATCACCTTCACGAACACCCATTTGAAAGATGTTAAACTCTGATACTCCATGATTGATAAGCAAATATTTTCATTTATTAAAGTAATGAAAAAAATTTAGACATTACATTTTGAGGAAAAAAACCATTGCTGTTGTCACAAACCCTATTTTTAAGCTCACCTTGTCATAGAATAAGCTAAGGGAATCTCAAGGGACGTGGATGGCCAAGCTCCAAGAGTTCAACATAGAAATAAAGCATGTAAAGATTGTTAGAGGACAAGGCATTTTTTATCTCATGACTGAGCTTGACCCATGAATCACCATTGAAGATGTATGTGAAGCACAAGTTTTTAAAGGTGATTGGTATATAAACATAATTCGGTACTTACAGGAACCTGTCCTTGAGAATATAATGGAGAAATGAGGAGAGCTTGGAGGCTTAAAACTACTCATTTCATCATCAAAAAAGGAATCATCTATAAGAGTAACTATGAAGGTATATATCTTAGATGTGTATTTGTAGAAGAGGCCAAGGAGATCCTATAAAATTTACATTAAAAAAATAAGGAGTGGTCACGCAGATGGAAACACCATATCCCATAAAATATTGAGGTAGGTTATTATAGGCCAACTATATTTAAGGATTCTTAGATGCACATCAAAACTTACCATTAATGTCAAGATTTGGCCAAAAGGAATGTTCACATAATCATTCCTCTATATCTAGTTGTTGAAGTAAGGCCATTTACATAGTGAGGTTTGGACATTATTTTTTAATCAACCCAAACTCTTCAACCAACCATAAGTTTGTGCTTATGACTATAGATTATTGTACTAGATGGATGGAATTAGTTTCCATAAATAATATCAAATCATAGGACGTGATTTGATTTTTAAAGGAACACATTACTACTAGAATTATCAAATGCATCTCTTTGGTATGTGACAATAGACCAACATTTACATCAATAGAGTTTACTGAGTGGGCACATGACAATCAAATTATAATCAGGTCAGCTTCTAACCACCACCATTAGGGGAATGGATTAACTGAGTTAATGAATAAAAATATAATTGAATCTATCAAAAATTTAGTAAGGGAAAATCCCAGAGACTGGAACAATCTACTTAAGTATGCTCTTTGGGTATACCAAATGAGATACAAGCAAGCCTTAAAAGCTTCACGTTACCTACTAGTGTATGGATGTAGACCATTTTTTCCCATCACATTTAAACTACCTACTTATCAGTTCATACAAGATTACATGGAACCAAATAACAAAGTAGAATCAAGGCTGATTAATATAATAGAGATGGAAGATTCAAGAATAGAAGCTCTACAAACATTTAACAAACACTAAGATGTAGTTAAAAGGTGGTTTAATAAAAGAGGAAAAATCAAATCATTCAAAATTTTAGATCTGGTATTACTATGGGATAAAACCCATGAAAATAAAAGACAACATGACAAGTTTACTCCATTATGGATAAGACCATATCAAACTTCAGAGATCATGGGAAATAATGCATTTCATCTAAAAGACCTTTGGGGCAATGAGCTTACATATATAATTAATGGATAGTTCATGAACCACTAGATTAAAGTTTTTATATCTTTGGATATTACTAATTAAGAGGATTCATATAAGCTTAGACATAGAACTAGATTAGATTCTCAATTATTTCTAGATTAGTGTTTCCTATTTTTCAATAATTTGGATTTCCTAGATTAGATTTTCAATGTTTTTCTAGATTAGTTTTTCCTACATTTAGTATTGTTCTTTCCAGAGTAGTTCTTTATTTTCTAGATTAGTTGTTCTTGGTATTCTCTAATGATTAAGATTGTGTTTGATCTAGTTATTTCCAAAATTAATCTAAAAAAATTGAGTGTGAGACTTGTGAAAAGGGGAAAATTAAAATCTTGACACATTTGGAGACTAGTATATAATTTGGGTATATTTTTGTGTTTCAAGTTCTTTAGAATGATAGTAGGAAATCAAAGATTATTCTGTATGGTTTCACAATTAAATAATTTTGTTAGGCATGTAAAAGTTGCTCTCATGGTGGTCATACAAATTTAGAAAGTTTTCTTTTTTTATTGGATCAAGTGCACTCATCAAGATAATACTTGCTATAAATAATAGTTCTGGGCATAGATCTAGCTAGTAGGGACATCGTGATTAAGTATTTTTTTATAGATATACCACCTCACTAGGGTTCTAGATCATCTATTCCAAAAGAAGAACCAGAGAGAGAGAGAGAGAGAGAGAGAGAGAGAGAGAGAGAGAGAGAGAGAGAGAGAGAGAGAGAGAGAGAACTAATGAGTCCAAAGGAATAAAAGAAGGCCTAAAAAATTAGAAGAAAAGGCTCACATGATGAAATAAGGTCAATGTACCATGCATCATGGTTAAAATAGAAAATAATGAAATGAGAAGAGGAACCCAAAGTATCTCTATTAGACCTATCGATACTTGGTTAGCAGTAGACAAATGCATGAGTTTCCCTTATTTTGTGCTTTAATAGATATTAGAACAAAACCTAAAACCTCATCAAAACCTTAAAAAAACTCATCATAGTAAGGGGTAAATGAATGACACATTTTAACACACATAGATATAATAATTTTGAAGGCAAGTATGTTGTGTGAATTAACTCAGGAGTCCCTTTCATATTTTTGATGCAAGAATTTTCTATGTGACGCAATTCAAAATTAATCTATTGATTGCTAACCAAAGTTATGGGTTATTGAATACCTAGGACTATTCCCCCTATAAGTCACCATTTTTTGTACTCAACACCCCACCTTTTCCACAAGGAAATAGGGACCCACCTTTTAACTATAAAATATGATCTCTCATATACGCAAAGTTTGGGAAATATGATATATTTAATGTATACATATATATAAAAATACACAAGATGAAATATATAAGTGTAAATGAAAAGGCAAAGAATATAAGACAAATGACATAGATATTTTAAAGTAGGAAAACCTCTAGGAGGTAAAAAACCCATGAGTGATTTAATAACAGTAATACAAATTCTTCCATCTTCTCACTTCTTCACAAAATGACCTTCACAAAACTCATAGGTTGAATATGATAAAAATAATTCATTTTTAGATGTGTATTCACAATAGGGGTAAAACCCTATTTTATAGTGAAATTCTAATGGAGGTGACCATTTTAAAAATAACGGGTCGATCCATCCTGATAAAATAATTTAATTAAAAGTTGACAACTCATTAAATAATTATAACTTTATTATTTATTTTCATGAGGTTTACACTTCATGTTAATAGATAATATGTTATTATTATTTAATATCTTTACCAAGGTTAAGGGTCAATAATCCCACTTAGGATTAAATTATCTAACACTCCCCCTTAATTTTAAGTGGGGATAAATGTCATAGTCACCTTAGAAAAGAATTATACTATGTAGAAAATTTGAAGGATTTAAAAATATTCATCATCCCAAAAGTCACCTTTTAAAATAAAATTAATTATAATCCATAAACTACACAAAAGTAAGTTTAGGCTATCATGATTGTGAGATTATATCTCACTATTTCTCATGAATAATAACTAAGCATATTTTGAGTCTTTTATAACATAAGGACCTTCATTACAAATTATAATTTTAAATGTATTAGGGTAAATAAGTAAAACTTCCACATGAAGTTTACAATGCTTTACAATGATAAGAAGTATATATAAGGAGAATAAATGCATGGCCATTAGGAAGCGGCATCATCATGCACACTCCCCCTCGATGGCAACTCTGAGAGGCCTAACATTTCATAAAATTGATAAAAATTGGTAGCACCAAGTGGTTTTATGAAGATATCTACCACTTGTTTATCCATAGGATAAAACTATAGATTAATATAACCATTGAGGACTTTTTTTTAGATAAAATGCATATGAACTTCAATATGTTTAGTTCTTTGGTGATGCACTAGATTTTTCTCCAGAGCTATACAACTTTGGTTATCACAATAAAAGATGGTACTTTGAGAAACATCCAAATGAAGTTCTCCCAACAACCTTCATATCCACATGTATTCTTTAGAAGCTTCCATAACACTTCTATACTCAAATTTTATAGAATAAAGAGAGACAATAGGCTGCTTCATGCTACTCCAAGTGATATCACCTACACCAAACTTAAACACATATCTAGAAGTAGATATATGATCTAAAGTATCACTAACATGGTTAGCATCATAATAACCATATAAATTATCATTATCAATGGAAGAATAAAATAAACCAAAATTAATTATTCCTTTGATATAATGAAGAACTCATTGAGCTAATTTCTAATGATCCAAATATGGATCCTACATAAATCTAGAAGCAACACTAACAACATATGAAATATCTGGCCTAGTAATGGTTAGATAAATCAAACTTCTAATAAGTTGTCTATATAAAATAGGGTTAGCTTTTTCACATGTAGGTTTAAGATCAATTTTAATACCAACTTCAATAAGATTAGAAGAAGATTAACAATCAAGCATGTAAAACTTAACAAGAAGGTTATATGTATACTGAGATTGTGATACAATAATTGAATTTTTATCTTGAAATATATCCATTCATAAAAGATGATGTATAATGCTTAAATTAGACATTTCAAATATTTGACTTAGTTTATCCTAATATTTATGAATTAAACTAGTTAGATCACTAGTAATCAACAAATCATCAACATATAATATAATTAGAATCAAATGACCATTTTTAATTTTGACAAAGATATCATTATCTAAATAATAATTAGGAAAACTTAATTCTTATAAAAAATAAAAAAAATTATAATATCAAGCTCAAGGAGCTTGTTTTAAGCCATACAAAGATTTTTTTAACTTGCATACATAATGTTCTCTATTAGGATCAGTGAAACCTTTAGGTTGAGTCATACATATTTCTTCTTCTAAATAAACATTTAGAAATATATTCTTGACATTTATTTAGTGGATACTCTAACCATTTTGGATTACAAGAGTAATAAGAAGTCTAATAAGACTCATTTTTGCTATAGGAGCAAAGGTTTCAACATAGTCAATCCTAGGTTTTTGAGTAAGCCCACGAGCAACTAATATAGATTTAAACTTGTCAATTTTACCAATTAAATTTTATTTGATCTTATATATCCACCTACAACTGACAATATGCATTATAAGTGGAGGAGGGACAAGGTCCCAAGTCTCATTTTTAATTAAGGCATTATATTCAACTTACATAGCAACATTCCATCTATCATCTTGAGTATCTTCTTCAAAGGATTCAAATTCACATTCATACATAGTCATTAATGTATGATAAGAATGTTGAATTCTAGTTAATTTATTAAGGTCATCAACATTATAAGATTCAATTAGGGATTCCACTAATTTAGGTATTTTAGATTGAACATAAAATATAGGGGATTTCTCAGACTCTAAATTATCCATAACTAGATCAAATTCCTCAAAGGCATCTATTCCATCACAAGGAGAAAAATGAGAGTCAAGTTAATTAATAAAATAACATAGATAAAGATCTATAAAGGGCTCACAAAAAGATTTTTCAAGAATAATAACATTATTATTCTCAATGATCTTATATTTATAGGGATTATACACTCTTAAACCTTTTATTTTACCTCCATATCCTACAAAAAATCAAGAATAGGAAGTGTGTTCAAACTTCTTCCTCTTAACTTTAGGGACAAAGATAGAAGTAGGACTGCCAAAGATCTTAAAATGAGTCACACTAGGTTTCTTCTTACTCCACATTTCTAAAGGGGTAGAAAGATACAAGGCTTTGTTAGGGACTCTATTAAAAATATGAACAATAGTTTTCATTGCTTCAACTCATAAAAACATAGGAACTTTTACAGATTACAACATAGTTCTAGCTATTTCTATGATGGTATGATTTGTCCTTTTAATAATACCATTTTCTTGAGAGGAATAGGGAGTTGTTAGTTCCCTTTGAATACCATAACTAATGTGAAAAGAATAAATTTTTTTACTAACATATTCTCCACCATTATTAGTTCTTAATCTCTTAATAGAAAAATTGGATGCATTTTCAAGTTAAGCTTTAAATTCTTTAAACTTAGACAAAACATCAGATTTATTTTTAATAAAATAAGACTAGATCATTCTAGTGTAATAATTAATAAAAGTAATAATATATAATGAACCATTAAGATATAAAACTTCAAGAGGTCCTACAACATCACTATGAATTAAATCTAAAGGATGAGAGGAATTCTCATCATGATTCTTGTGAAAGGGGTTAGTACATTGTTTACCACGTAAAAAAACCTCACAAGTTTCTTGATGAGTGGGGATAGAAGGAAGCCCAACAAAAATATTTTTCATAGACATATCATGTAAACTTTTAAAATTAACATGTCTTAATCTTTCATGCCATAATTGATATTCTTTATTAGTATGTGATGAAATTAAACATGTAGAAGATGGAGAGAAGATATATAAATCATTATTTTGAATACCTTAAATAATCAAAGAACCAGATTGATTTATAATGGACCAACTCTCATTAAAAAATATTACAATTAAATTATCATTAGTAAGTTGATAATAAGATAGCAAATTCTTTTTAAGCTTAGGTATATAGAAATGATAATTAATAGCAACATTTGAAAATTTTACTTTTCCTTATTTAGTTCTAAAAAGAATTATCTCCTAAGTAAATTATTTCAAAGATATCTCTATAATCACATAAAATATCAGATAAGCATGTCATATGGTATGATGCACCACTATCTAAAATCCATTCATTCTCATTTGAAGCACATAATGCAACATATAAAGTAATAACATTTGAATCTTGATTGTTATTCTAATTAGGGTTTTGACTATTCTACTTATTTTGATTAGTTTTCTTCGCTTTGTTATTTTTATAATATTGATTGTTAATTTTATCCTTATTTTTATAACATGTTTCCCTTCTATGACCAAATTTACCATTAAACTTTGGTGTATGATTCTTATTGCCAAATTTCTTATTCCTATATTTGCCTTTAATAGAATTAGGGTTAGATTTATGGTTTTTAGTATTATCAAAAACATTATTTAATGTGAGAAGTGCTTGAGTGGAATTTTATTTATAACCAAAATTTTTCATAACTTTTTCTTCTTGAATTAGGAGAGCAGACAAAGTGGTAAGATCAGGGATATCTTACTCAGTTTGATACTTAGAATTCAAGATTGAAATAAAATTTATAAAATTTTCATGAATATTTAACTGGATGATAAAATAAAGCAATTGATTTTGATCAAATTACATTTGCATCCATCTAATTGGGCTTTATTTTTTTTAATTTTAGCAAGAAAATTAACAACTTTTTCATCACCCTTCATACATGTAGTCAGTAATTTAATGATTAATTTAATGATATTTGAAAGGTGAGTGCTTGATGCATGTATTAAAGGAGTTTCCAAGAATCTCTAGGAGACTCATGATTCCGAATGTGAAGGAGTTCATCTTTAACACTCCTCAAGATAATAGACATAACTTCTTGAGATTTCTGTTGAAATACATTGGTAAGCTCAGTGGTTATATGTCATCTAAAAAGAGCTTTTTTAGTCCCAACAACAATATTCCATAATTTACGAGCCATAAATTCATATTTAACATGAATTTTCCATATATTTTAATTATTTCCATTAAGATTTTGAGATTTATCTAAGGAAAAAAGAGGTGAAGCCATAACTTTCCTTTAAATAAGACTGTAAACAAATGGTTAAAATGAAACCTTTTTAAATGTGAGTTTAACTTAAGTTTGTAAAATAAGCTAAATCACAAGTACAAATATATTTAATTATGTAATATAGATGCTAAGTAATGCATAAAACTAAATTCAAAATGCACAAATCTATGTGTCAAAAGAGTCATACTCAAAATGACTACCTGGGCACTATTATTAGAAAATGTGTAAAAATAATAATATAAGGCTTCAACACAAAAAATCAACAATTCTAATGTGTTTGGAATGTGCCAAAACCTTAAGATTGATTAGCTACATGGCTATGATTACCTAGGTTTTGACTAGATCAAATGTCGCATGAAGCTCGATAGGTTTACCTAGGGTTTTGAATGCATGAAACATAGCACACAAACCAAGATTTGAAATTCAACTTACTTTAATTTGAAGTTAAATTGTAAAAAAATTCAAAAAATAAAATAGAAAAAATAAAAATTAGGGGGAATTTTAACCCTAAACCTTCCTTGTGACAAGATTTTAACAAAATGAAAGCTACCAACCCTTCTAAGAGTTTACTTGAGATTTTACATGCACTAATTTATATTTTTATGTTTTTATCTGATTTTTCAAAAATAAAAAAATATAAATAAATATATTATGTGAATTTAAATAACATAAGTGAAAAAGATTTAAAAAATTAACATTTTAGTAATTCTTTCTTTTTCCAAAGGTGGGACCCACGGTTTAAAACAGGAAGTAATAAATAATTTTTTTAAATACTTTTTAAAAAACTATATTATTATTTTTTTTAAATACCTGTAGATTCATGGCTTCCCTATAGAATTTCAAGAGCTCATACCTCCTTGTATAAGTCTCAGATTTGTTTGAAAATCTAGTAACCCTCTTATTTTTTTTTGATAAACATAACTGGACCTTCAAAATGGAATTTTTGATGAAGAATTCAATATTTGTAATTATCTAGGCTGAAGTATAATACCCCTATAAATGTTTCAGAGAGCCTAGAAATTTGTGTAGGCACTCATAAATCTTGAAATCTATTTCAATCTTCCAAAAAAAATTATTAATGAAGGAATTTAAAAAATTGAATTTTGACTAAAAAATCATTTTTTTTGAGTTTTTCTAGGCATAGGACATACACCAAGCTAGTGGCATCCAATTATTTGAATATATCAAATATTGATATTTAATTTTATATAATTTGCTTCCCAAGCTTCTACACTCCACAGGTTCTAATTCCATGATATATATATATATATATATATATATATATATATATATATATATATAGACACACACACACACACACACACACACACACACACACACAGAATGAGATATATAAGTGTAAATGATTAGGCAAAGCATATGAGATAAATGACACAAATATTTTTAAGTGGGAAAACATTTAAAAGGTAAATAACTCATGAGTAACATTCAATAATTGAGAAACAATAACCCCAATACAAAGGTGGATGAATTTGTATTGGGGTTATTGTTTCTCAATTATTGAATATTACTCATGAGTTATTTACCTTTTAAATGTTTTCCCACTTAAAAATATTTGTGTCATTTATCTCATATGCTTTGCCTAATCATTTACACTTATATATCTCATTGTGTGTGTGTGTGTGTGTGTGTGTGTGTGTGTGTGTGTGTGTGTGTGTGTGTGTGTCTATATATATATATATATATATAGACACACACACACACACACACACACACACACACACACACACACACACAATGAGATATATAAGTGTAAATGATTAGGCAAAGCATATGAGATAAATGACACAAATATTTTTAAGTGGGAAAACATTTAAAAGGTAAATAACTCATGAGTAATATTCAATAATTGAGAAACAATAACCCCAATACAAATTCATCCACCTTCTCACTTCTTCACATAATGGCCTTCACAAAACTCATAGGTTGAATATGATAAAAATAATTCATATTCAGATTTGTATTCACAATAGAGGTAAAACCTTATTTTATAGTGAAATTCAAAGGGAGGTGGTTTTTGTAAAAATAATAGGATCATCCATATTGAAAAATTCATTTATTTGAATTTTGGTAACTCATTAAATAATTATAACTTTATTATTTATTTTCATGAGGTCTACACCTCATGTTAATAAATAATATATTATTATTATTTACTAACTTTACCAAGGCTAAGGGCCAATAAGCCCACTTAGGATTAAATGCTCTAACAAAATCTAAGACATTTCACTTTTTTGGTAGATGATATTGGCATAGTGTTTATTGTGTTTATGAGACTAACTTGTGTATTGTAGATAAATTCTTCAACTTCATAGTCTTTGGGTTAATTATTTCAACCTTAATGCAAATTTGATTTTAGATGTTATGTTTTAATAAATTTTTAGTCTTATTCTATTTTAGGCTTATTATTTTGGAAAGCCTTATTTTGTCAGAGAAATTATTGTGGACTCTTTTGTCTAAAATAATTTGCCCAATAGAATTCAACCTATAGACTTTTGGGCTCAAGGAATTATGTAATACATACACTCTCCCCAAAACAAATTCCTTGATGGATTATCACTTTGACCTTATCCAACTTATCATTTAGAAATTCTAGAATGACCCTTAGCCACACGAGATTACCCTTTAAAATTTTTGAAAAATACCTTTGACCTTTACAAAGTAGATCTTTCAAGACTTTAGTCATGGACAAAAGCCTTATGAAGTAGACCTTTTGGACTACTACCAAAGTACCCTTTGGAATTTTGGAATTTCACTTTAGAGATTTTGAAATGCCCTATTTTGCCTCACTAATATAACCTTTAGCCTTTGTGAATTAGACCCTTTAGGTAAACTTTTACCCTAAAGTAGACCCTTTGATTTCCTTCCACCTACACTTTGAAATCCTTCTAGCTAACCCTTCATCCTTTCTAAACTAACCATTTAACCCTTTTTTGACTACTTCTCTTAGGGGACATAGCCTTCATGTTTTGTGTTACCCTTCTAAATTTTTTTGAATCATTTTCCATATGAGACTTATCCTTCAGGATATTTCTTTTGACCATCAGCCCTATAAAAGGTGCCCTTTGGTCTTCATGAATGAACCTTTTCATGAACATGCCATTCAATATTTTTTATCCCACACCTTTTCCCTATACCATTTCCTTCAAATTTTTTATTTTTTACATTTTTTCCAATGAAAAATCCCTAAAAAAGTTCCTCTAAATGGGCACTTACCCTTTGAACTTCCTAAACCAACCCCATTGAGTTAAAGGAGCATACCCTTCAGGTTTTGTGAAGTACCCTTTAGGACGTTTGAAGTGGCCCATAGATGTATGACACTACCCTTAAATAAGTTCACAAGTGCCCTTCGGTATTCATGAAGTAAACTCTTTGAGACTTTTGTCATGTACAAAATTCCCTATGAAGTGGACCCTTTGAACCAAGAGTACCCTTTAGTGAGCTTGAAAATACCCTTTAGCCATGAATTAACCCTTTGAAATAATTTTTTTAGAACTTTTTCCCAATTAAAAGACTCCTTCAGAATAATTGTTGTGGATACTTTGTCTGAGATAATTCCCCTGAAGGAATTATCCATGAACATTTGATTCGAAAGCACTTTTTTGACACTATGCTCCTAAGTGATTTGTTACAAAGAACACCATTTAGATTGTGTCATACCTAACAAAATAAAGATAAAATATTTCTTAAATGCTAAAGGCCACCCACCAACCCAAGATAACAAATTTTTAAAGTGAACATTCATATTTAATATCACATGAACTAGTATTTAATACATGATACTATATAGTTGATACACAACCATATAAGTCATCATTTACATCCAAGTTAACTTGAAATCTAATCATATTCCTTTATAATAGTGATCAAGAGCCATTTTTTGTTCTATGAGTATAACAATGACTAAGCTAAGTCTCGAGGTGATTACATAGTATGTAATATATCAAAGGAAATTACAACAGTCCAAAACACACCACTATGGATTCCTCATCTAGGATGTTTAAAGGAAAAAATCCTTCATTTGCATTATCAATCAAGTAATATATATAATTCAAAGACACTATATTTGATGTAGAGGTATTCCAAGATAAGTATCATAACTACTCATAACTCTAGGATGATATTGATTTAGTCAATATATTTTTATTAGATGATGAAATGATATTAGCATAAAGGTTGCTCATTTAAGAACTTATAGCAAACAAATGCCAAATATTTAATTTTTAATGGCTAAACTAGAGGTTATTCCATGCATAAAACTCCTCAATGATTTGTTCTTTTCTAGAAAATATCATAGGATGCTTACTTATTACATTCTCAGGGAGATATAGTGGTCACATGCATCTTTCAAAGTAATTTTTAGAGGTATCTATCTCTCAACATACCAGATGCCTATTACAATAGACATATTTGGGTATAATTAAAATAAGTAACCTCAATCCTAAGGTGTTCTCTTCATGGCTACTCTTAGACTAGTCTATCACTTGGTAAGGCACAAATCTGGAGGGAGTGATCCCAATCAATAAATTCAAGATGGGAATATAGATAAGTATGGTTCTACTTAACATATTATATGTTATGCCCAACATCAATTATGTAAATTTAGAATCAATACCATTTCTATATATGATGTTGTTGGATGATGCTGCCTATGCCCTAGGGGAAGTCATTAGTTTGAGATTGAGAGAGTATATTCTACATAAGGATAAACATCCCAGCCTCATGGGTAGATTTTTATATAATGTCATATTTGGTCAAGGAAGGTCATGGAAACTTATTACAAGGACTTAGGAAAATGTATGGGCTCTAGCCATAGATTACATAAAAAATAGAATCTACGACCACTTCTAGTTTCATGCATATATATGCTTACCACAAGCATAGATGATTATGATATGTGAAGACATGCTTATCCATAAGTATAGTAAGCCATTCATGGATAACCTATGCCTACATATTGGAGAAAATATTTTAAATAATTTGAGTGGAAAAGGATATTTTTTTCATGTACCCAAAATTTATAGTCATCATGGTTTCGGGAAATAAGGTTGAGCCTTTATGTCTCCCAAGGTATGTACCTAATAAGTATGGATAAGTAGGATATTGCTTTCCAAATGTGGAATAATATTGAGGAGGATTTGGACAAAAAAAAAAGTGCTTATTCTTTGGAAGCATAATTTCAATTCGTATAATGACATACAATATGAGGAAACATCTTAGAGATGTTAAAGGAAAGTGGAATTGATATGGGTTCCCCACAATGGCACTTAGAGATTAGGACCCCCATGGGTGGATCCATAACATATTAATTATTTCAACATTCTTTATTTCCACCAGCCCTATTGTTATAATTTTATTTTTATGAATTCCAAGTCAAATGAAGAAGTGTTGGAATGAGCACAAATTGCTGGGCTATAGGAAGATCATTTAAGAATGATCCAAATTGAACCTATTATCTCTAATAGGGAATTGATCAGTTGACGAGATCTCTTAAAAGGATGACAAAATTCAAACTTTTGGAGGGGAAAATCTAGATAATAGGAATATTTCTCATCTAAAATACTTACATTAAAGTTGAAATTGAAAGCAGTAAAGATAAAACTCATTCTCCCTAAGCCTAGTGTACATAAAGGAGGAGAAAGGGAAAATTCTATCAGTTTAGACTCTAATGAAGAGTAAGACAAGATTAAATAGATTCATGTTGATATTAATAATCAAGTTCATATGGCTACCTCCATGTATCCACTATTTCATCTGTTGGGGAAGATACTACACCATTAGCAACATCCACTTCCCAAGGCTCTCCCATTCAAGAAAAGACCCCATTGGTTTATACAAGGAATCCTAAGACTCCCATAGGTAGCCTAATAGTGCATACATCTCAAGGATTGCCTATTACACCTACAAGCTTACATCAATTGAGATATGATCTATTTATCATCAAAGACATATCAAATGATTCAAATGAAGAATCTAAGTTGCAGAAAACTAAAGCTATGAGTCTTTAGGTTAATCCCATTGACCTAAATATTTAAGATACATAGAAATTCTCTAGTTTAAAGTTAAATTTAATTTCTATCATTAATCAAATACCTATCTCTTATGTGGAAGTTCCCATTCCCTCTACTACATGCACCCCCTTATTTCCTTCCACCTCTATGCCTATTCCTTCCATTTCCACAACCATCATTGATCCCTCCTTTACTACCACATCATTTCCCATAGCTATTCCCTCTATACCTATTGTTAATTCTACTATGAGAATTCAAAAAAATAAGAAGGCAACAAATAAATTGAAGATGACTATAGCCACCCCCAACTTCATGTTTAGTCTATACAGCTCTCGCTTTTATTCCCCACATTCACTTCTAAAAAATAAAACACAACAACTAGCATAAGAAAGTGAAGGAAGGAAAAACCTCACATAGTTTTAGTCCACCCACTTCCTCAAGTTGGAGTGGACTGGTTAAAAATAATATGGCCTTCCTTTCCTAATGTCTTGACAAAGGCTAGTAAGAAACATAAGAGAGAAGAGGAAGCTGAGAAAGAAATAGTTGTTACAACCATTGATACACCTCTCAACATTCTACCTTGGGCCATGGACTTGAGGATTCAAATGCCCAACTATAAGGTCACATAAATCCTATATATTTCCACTTTATTTGACCCCCCAACTAGTTCAATCCAAAGAGTAAAGAAAATAAAATTGAAGAATGACTAGGGTACAAACTTCATCCTTGAAGAATGATAGCCAGTGTTCTCCCTCATTAAGAGGTAAAATAGGAAACCAGGGGAGTGTGTATATGAAGATAATCTTTTAGACCTGGCTCAAGCACATAAGGATGTGGTGGTGGATATTCATGAAGGCATGGAGTTAGCTTGATAGGATCTATAGGAGGAATTATAGGAATTATAAGCACAGATTGAGCAACTCAAAGAAAAATCTAGCATAATGCATATTCTTGTAGGAATTGAAGCTAAGGCTCAGGAGGCCACTTTTAAATGTTATATTATTTAGAGGCCATTAAATTCATGAAGTCTAATATTTCACCCCATGTGAACCAAGAAAATCAACTCTATGGCTCTTTGCTGAAAGATAGTGTCAAGCTAAAAATGTTAGTTGTCTACATGGGCAACTCATTATATAACCACCTTGATTTAATGACCACATTCAAGGTCTATAATTCCCCAAATATGGTTTTCATTAGGCATGAAGATTTCAAAAAGTGGTTAAAAGTAATTATAACTTTAGTTCTGAAATACTAATCATAAGGCCCAACTCATCTGAATTTTGAATGAGATAAAATTGTCTAAAGCAAGGGATTATATAGCCAAATTAATTAGTAGAATCAATTTTGATAAAATTGTCAAATAAGACATTGAGAGATTTAAGCAAAGCATACAAGTCTTGGTAGTGGAAATAATAGAAGTAGAGTTAAGCAAAGTTAGGAGAAAGGTGACTGAAGTGGAGAATTTTATGAGTGAGTTCCAACTGACTAAAAATAAGCATGCAAGACTCCTCAAACAAACCAAGAGACTCAATTGACCTTCATTTATTAACATAGACATCATTCACCCATAATATGAGGTAAAACACAAAGTCTATCATAATAATGAGGTGAAGAAGTAAGCTTCTGGCAGTGTTGATATATCTCTAGTTTTTACTCCCACTTCCACTCCTACTAAAGCCATGAAACACTTTAGACTACACAACCTTAGCCTTATGCATGTACAAATCTTGGTGGAAAGTGTATTTATATTTTCCTTGTAAAATAGATAAATCATTATAAAATGTACTTTTGTATTTTCTTGTACATGCACATGTTGCAAGATTTTGTAAAGTTAATTTATTTATTTGTAACCTTTTTAATCTTTTCTTAACCAATTTTAGACCATAATGAGAACTACATGTTCTAACCACCACATGTAACAATCATTCATAGACTTGGAAGATGAGGTGACCCCTTACCTAAGACTTATTAATATAATTTTACCACTCAGCTTTATTTTTTGGTCATTTTTTTTAATACAGAGCAGCAAGCCATTTTGTTCATCAAGCAAAGTGTTTGAATATTTTCTTTCCACTATTGTGTTATTAGTTTTTATTTCTATGGTTGTTTGCTTAAATAATCTTTAGTGTGATAATGTTATAAATATATTCTTTATTAATTCAAATAATATTCTAATCCTAGATGTGCAATAACTATTGAATATTGGTGAATGTATTGATTAAAATAGTCAAGTTAGATTGAATCATATTTATAGATGTGTATTTGTGTTTTCTTCGTGTAGTTTTCTAAGTGTGTGCTATATCTACCATAGATAATTCATTATCTCAATCCATAATATCCTAATTGAAGGGTGTACAACAACTACCCTGATAGGAGAAATCTTTATCTAAGGTTGGTGGAATTTTTACCTCTCTATTCCCTTAGACTTCCTATCCATGTCTATTTACATGTGTGCAATTACTGCTAGCAATAGGCATTGGTTTTATGAAAATATAGGTCTATCTAGAAAATAACCAAGGAATTAATTCTTGAGACCCATAGAGATTTATTTTACCTCCGTTGAGATCCTAAAACATTATAGGCTACCTCTTTATGGATGTTGTGTGAATAAAATCCACATCAACAATATCCATATGGTTGGTATAAGTGCTTTACTATGATATATTTCTAAAAGGGTTTGATATATACACAAGATCAACCCTCATTCATTCACTACCTAGTACACACCTAACAACTCACAAGGAAACCTACCAAAGGCATTCGATGAATCATTCAAGTAAGCAAAGCTTCCCTATTATTTCATATTTAAATATTAGTCATAGGGATAGTCCATTCCATAGGTCTGATGTTTTTAAAGAACATTCTATGAGACATATTTGTCAAGTTACATGTTAGGTCACTCTATGTACTTGTTTATCACATGTTTTATCTTGACACATGCATAATACATCACATATGGGAGAAATACCAAATTTGAAGGCCATTTTTATAGTTTAGATATGTAGGCAGAGCTTATTGATATAAAGGTCCTTAAGGTAGCTTGACACCATTTCCCACTAACCCATTTTTTCCACAATCACCCCTATTATATTCGACAAACCCCACCATGTATTTTTATTTAAAAAGTGGGGAACACGTTTGTTTTTAGATGACATTTATTTTATTTAGGTATGTATATGTTTATGTTGGTTATTATTATATACAAAATATTGGTGTTTTGAACTTTGAATCACATTGAGGTGCACCTATTTTCCCTTTAAAATGGCTTGTTTAAACTAATCTATTAATGGAAATTTGGGATGAATCATTATGAATGGTAGGTATTAAAATTGGATAATTTAGATTATTTCATTTCAAAATACTTTTATTTAGATACTCTTAGTCTTCAAAAACTATTTGATTGACATTTTTATTTTTAGGGACTTTTTTTTAGATCATTTATTCTAGTTGGCAACTTTGTCTTTGGAAACTTTCATTCAAAAGGTTTTCATTTGGAAACTTTGTCTTAAAAAAAATTCCTTTGAAAACTTTTCATTTGGAAACATTGTCTTTTCTAACTTTGTGGTTGGAAATTTTAATTCAGAAGGTTTTCATTTGATAACTTTGTCTTCAGTAACTGTGTGGTCAATAACTTTACTTTGGAATGTTTTCATTTGGAAATTTTTAATTTGGAATATTTACTTTGAAATGTTTCACTTTAGCATCTTTCAGTCAAAAAATTTATCTTTGATAACTTTCTATGTAATAAATTCTTCCCAAACAACAATCTTACCAAGGAGTTCTTAGTATTTGGAAACCACTCCTTCGTCAAATTTCAAATGAATTATTTTAGAATGAATTTATCCAAAGATTATTTTATTATTAAAGATTTTGTAAGCACAAAGTCAAATATTGACATACTCAAATAAACCATATAATGACAAGTGTCAAAAAGATAAAGGCAACACTATGGTACCCTGAATAGGCAATCATCCTATGTGGCATGTACAAGGATTGAGTAGTCATGTTGAAATTGAATGAAGGTGATGATATCATAGATTTTGGTGATTAATGGTTTATTAACTATAATGAATACAAAAATATATAACATCAAACCCCAAACTGAGTTCATTTAATTCAATTTTCAAGAGCTTGAGTGAACTTAGCCTTCTACAATCTCAAAAGCCCTAGCTATGACCACAATAATTTATATTTCATGTAATTCAGTTTAGGTTCCTTAATTTTGGAAATCTTGAATCATTCAAATATCCATCAAATAACCATGGCATATCCATCTAGATCATATAAAGAATACTCAACACCCTCTAGGTTTTCCATCAAGGACTCTACTAAATACTTCGACACCACTTTTGATGCAACTATGTTTGATGGCTTCTATCCCAATTAATTAGCTTTATGGGAGGTAAACGATAACATGTATTCCTTTACATTGGAATAATACATCTTAGCCAAGGAGAAAAATATTATAGTAGACCTACTCCCATTCAAGCAATAGGCCCTTCACTACTTAGTCACCAAGTTAGAGTTCATGCCATGTATAGAGTTTTTGTGATGCATGTTCTTCAAGGATAGAATTATAGATGATATTTATGTTCACTACATCAAAAATAGCACAATCATCATGTACATCTCCATATAAGTTTACATGAGGTATTTGAGTCTACCTATCCCAAACATTACATCTAACTTACATACCATAGTCACTTAGAATGAAGGAAACAATGTGGAGTGAGCACTAAGAAATTAGATTATCCGATGAAATATGTTTACTATCAAATAATATATTAATATCATGTTTCTGTCACTTGATTCAAGAATAGGATTCATATAGGCATGGCATTGTTGAACCAAATCTTTGGTCACTTGAGCATCCACTTCTTACATCTATAATGGGTACACCTAATAGACATGATCATTACTTCAAAGCACACCTATGCATTGGGGGAATTCAGTAGTGGCCACATACAAAAATAAAATTTTCATAAAGATAAGAGGCCCCAAGTGGGATATTTTATATGATGTCATACCCACTAGATGTAGTCATGGGAATAGTCTACATGCATAATGGGGTTCTATGGAGTCCCAACCCAGATTAACATCAAGAAAAAAATGTGACTTTTACTTTTTCATTCACATATACTCATATGTTAGGAACATTTTTATAATTTTAGAGGACTTATTCCCTCATGTTTGGATGGCCATTCATGGTCATCCTCTAGATAATATTTCACCCAACATTACCAAAAAATTGGCCATTGTGGGAGACTACTGACTCTACTCTAATTACACCATTATTATGGCTATTGATCATAAGTTGGATCCTCTTCAACTTCCCATGTTTGTTCCCAAGAAGGTGGATGAACAAGAAATTACCTTCAAGATATGGAATGGTATAGATGAGGAGCTAAAAAATAACAAGAAAGGTACCTTCCATGGCTCCTATATCACTATTGGGAGGATGTAGTACACCATCTAGAGGTACTTCATGGAAGCTAAGAATGTAAGGAGAGAATATGAATTAATTACTCTATCGCATGGGGATTGGGACCCCCATGGGAAAGTCTAACAAAATATACATAGCTTAGGAATCTCATATAAACATGATCCATTTAATTATGACTTCATATTTCTCATTTCCAAGGATGATGAGAAATTAAAAAAAAGAGTAGTGAAAATGGGCTTGAGTGAAGACTTATTGAGGGTAATATAAGCTGACCCCTCCCTCACACTTATAAAATCAAAATTTAGGATCCCACCACTAGGAGGATGGAGATCCTATGAATTTTGGAGTGGCAAGCCATACTAACAACCATTGGATAAGGGACAATATCTCCAATGTCTATTTGTGGCTCAAGACCAATATAAAGATCAATAATATTTCACAAGTGAAGCATCACTTGATGAATAACATGAAAAATAACAAGAAATAAAATATATACACACTTTTACATATGATGAAGTGTACCAAACTCCTCCAGTTCAAGCATTAATTGATGAAACTAGGATAGTTAAGCAAGAGTTATCAAAAGAATTGTCACAAAAAATGTTATCACAAGTAGGGAAGAGATGGGGATTATTTTCTTGGATTCTTCTAATGAATAATAACTGGAACCTATTTTGGCAACTTAAATGGCCCTAACATTCAACATGACTACCCCTCCTCTTCTACAATAAGTGACTACTCCATAAAAGAGGAAAATGACATGGTGTTATCAAAGGAAACTAAGGGGAGAGAGTCTTCAGACCCCATCCATGGAAACACTTAGAGAGGCATAAACTTCATTGGAATTTTATCCAAGTCAAAAGTTTAATGAATAATAACTATAACAAGCTAAGGTCTTTAGTTTTCAATCACTAAAATTAAAGTCAACCCTTAGTGGCAATTCATCTGGTAACTATGCTTGATTTACTACCCCCTTAGGCCTTTTTCCTTTAATGTCATTACCTATTTCTTATACCATACCTATTCCAATTTTTTCAGCTTTCATTCCTATACAATAACTTTATATCAATCTTCTTTTCATGCACCCAACATATACTCTTCTTATTACCACTTCTACTTATTCAACCTCCACTTCTACAATTTCTATTCATTTGATCTCCATCCCTTCAACCATATCTCTTTCCATCCCAAACATTAGCCAACTTATCACTCAAATTGGTCCCTACCCTACCCAATTTGGTTTACCATTACCTTATTTAACGTCATTCCAAACCTCAACAATAGTGACAACTACGAGGGATCTAAAAATGTAACCAGTATATATTTTGCACCCCATGCTAAAATTTGAGAACATAGATTCATCTAAAATAATTTGGCCCTGAATAGCCAAACCCTCCTTTGAACCTAAACCTATAATTAAGGAGTTTACATAAATAGAATATCAATCATAAGATATTTCAAAGCTCATTCTTATAGACTAGGCCAAGGATCTAGGAGCTTCATCCTTTAGGAGGCCCAATCGTAAGATTATTGAGCTTCCCATGGTAAGATTATTATGTGACAAGGCCACAACCTCAATCCATAGGGTTAAAAAGAGAAAGATTGAGGATAGTCCTCAGAGAGTGTTGATTTTTTAGGAAAGGGAATAAGTTTATTCCCTTTCAAAAAGGAAGAACAAGAAAATCAAGAATCAAAAATCTTGGTTGAGCTTGAATTGACCAAAGTCTAAGATAATAGTGGGAAGCTGGTAGCTTAGGCCATTTTTGATCAAATGGTTCAATAATCCTTAGATGGTTTCAAATAGAGTTTACAAGTATTGATCTTAGATGACATTGAAGTAAAATTGAGCATAATAAGGAGGAAGGCATTAGAGATAGAGGTCTTCTGGGTTGGATTTTAAACCCCCAAGACAAAACATATAAAGATGATGGAGCAAATAGGTTAGGTGACTAGACCTCATATTATTAACATGAAATTCATACATGCATAACATGCTAAGGAATATAAGTATTAAAAATATTTGGATGTAAATAAGAAATTAACATCAGCACCACCTACCATTTTTACTCTTTAAACCCCATCTACAATGCTAATAACAACATTGTCCTTAACTACAACCCCTTTGGGTTCAACAAATACATCAATTCCACCTCATAGTTTAGCACCAATTAGAACTCTAGTCCAATAGACTAGTGCATCACCAAGTTCAACTCCATTCACCATGTCTGCATTAACAAGTACAATGATAGTTCTAAAATACTTTTGAAAAGTGTTAAACAAGAACCAATTTAGCCTAAAATCAAAGGATATTTTTGTACAATTTTGGATGTAATAGTTAAAAATGAACAATTAAGTTTTAGTTGCATCCATTATGTAATTCAATAAATTAATTTTTTTAGCATTCACATGTTTCATGTCTAAAGTATCTATAAGTTGTGGCATGTAATTTATACTTATGATATAGTCATTTAGGATGTAATCAAACTTTATTAAACTTGGAGGATAAGGCAACCCCTTCCCCAAGTTCTTTTTATAAATTTAGAACTATATTTTTAAAGGGTTTAAGTCTTGGATCAATATATAGGAAGAGATAAAGAGATTGATTGTCATGCAACTATGTTTTTTCTTTCTTCTTCCCTCTCTATGTTAATCAAATTGAACATTTTTTGTATGTATTAATTCAAAATTCTGAAGTGTGCTAATGTTATGCATTAATTTGATTGTTTCAATTAATGAATATTAATCTTGTATGTGTAATATAAATTAAGGATTGATAAGTTTAATTGATTTAGTTGTTTAGTAAAGGTTTAATTGATAATCTAAGTTGTGTATAGGTATTTATTTTGATATAATCTTCTAGTTATGATCTATAACTACCCTAGACAAATTCTTGTTCTAAATTGTAATATCTTAGACAAGGGTGTGAAACAATAACCCTAAGAAGATCAACCTTCAATTGAGATTAATAAGAATCCCATATTTTTTATCCTAAACTATTAATTGTGCTTGTTCATGAGTGTGTATTTGATTCAAACATCAAAAACTATCTTGGAGATACTTATACACCAAATAAACAACCTTAAAAACTACCTTTCAAGAACATAAAACCTTCTTTTGTGACTTACCCTTCTTTCCCTTTTAAGTTTCTTTGAGATCTTCCCACCATAGAATAATTTTACACCCATAAAACTTGCCTAGTGATTTCTTTCTATTATAATCCACACATCCATCCACAAAAGCTTGGTTAAACAACCTACAAGCTCAACTTCTTATTCCATCACTTGGTTGTTTAACTACATACCTAAAAATCATGCCCTAGAGTGGAACTTAGTTCCATATATATCCCAAAATTTTAGAGGCTACCTCATTTAAATTTTTTGAGGTGTTTATAAAACCCACATCAAAATAAAAAAGTTGGTGCTGGAAAGAGGACATACTTATGTGTTTTCTCAATAATAGGGGACAAGCATTATGTAAATTTACATTTAAGACATAAGGGAGATTAATAAGGTATAAATTCCAAAATAGCCTTTTGGTTTCACCATTTTTAAATCCTAATAAGCCTAGACCCATACCTATCATCCCTAAGATACACACAAACATGACACCTTCCCATAGAAGAAACATCCCACTTACCAATCATCATATGGATCAACCTTGGTTACTTGGATCTATCATTATCATCCCTAAGGATTAAAATGATCTACCAAGAAATATATAAAAGTATTTACATACCTTCTCTCCCTCAAGTGGGAGGATGATATAACACATCAAATATTTCAATATCACTCTGAGGTTAATGAATGCCAACTATGAGGGTGTTGCATGCAAGATTTTTCCATTTACTCTGAAAGATTATTCTTATGATCGTTATCTCAATTTGTAATAAAATTCCATAACCTCATGGAAAGAGTGTTAAAATACATTCCATACACAATTTGGACAAGTGTCTAATCTAATCTTAGTATATTAACTCTTTACTAGAATGAATATGGAACCTATGAAGTCAATACAAGCCTTCAATGCAAGATTCTAGAATATGTACACTCGATTCAATGTCGTGTATAATCCAGATGTGAATCTAATGCTTTAAATATATAAGAATACCTTAGATACTATTATTAACATGTTATTGTGAAGAACTATCACTACCATTACTTTAGCTTTAACATTCTAAAAAGCTATTAATATCAATATGCAACTTAATCTATAACTTCACCTTCATAATCCAAGGGAAAGCTTTTAGCAATGGACTCCCACAATTGAATACAATTCCAAATGCCAATAAAAACTCCCCCACATTCAATCAAAATTAGTTGTATACTCTACGTCTTATGACACAATAAATGACAAATCAAAATTTTGTTTTTTTTTTAAATTATATAAAAAGGAATGACCACTAGTAGAATCAACATCAAGATCAAACCAATGAAATAGTCACTTAGATTTCTAACTCTAAAACATTTGAGTTGGATTTCATATAAAGAATGTTCTATAAGTTGAGCAATTATTTTTTGAATATATAGAAGTGGATGGGTAATACCACTAATCAAAATTACAACTAGATTTATGGGTTCCTAAGATATAACAAGCCTTTCAATAGGCTTACCAATAGTGCAGAATAATAATAGTCTAAAAAGTTACCAAAAGTAAATATCATGGAGACACCTTTACCCAATTGGTGTAGGGTTCATAGCATGGATAATTATATATAGAGTTCTGTGTAGCCTTTAAAATCTTCTAGAGAGAAATAATTAGATGAGATCAAATGATGAATCCTCTAGATATCCCACATGAATCTGACCCTTCAAGTTTAACTATGGTCTTCGAAACCTATGAGTCTTCCTTCCCCAATGAAGATGAAAATATTATGAAGGATAATTATGATGAATTTAAAGTGTTCCAATAGTTCAATAGGAACAATTATAACTTAAGGAATGATCAGCCTCTTACTACTTCTACTCCTCTCAATAATATAGTTATTCCTCCAAATCCCAAATATGATAATAATCCTCCTCTAAAAGTAATGATCAACCTCATCATAGAGAGGAATATAATAAAGGAGGATACAATATTTTTTAGGATATAAATATAATTAAGGCCAACATCTCTCTTCATGAACTAGCACAATTCACAAAATAAAAGATCTTATAAAAGTCCATCATAGGTAAGTTTGTTATAGAAAAGTCCAATACATCCAACACAAATGTTATATATAAAATCAAGTCTATTTTCCCCTTTGTTATTGACCATTTAGGAATTTTTTAAGAATATAATATATTTTCTTGTAGATTTTAGAGCTTTATCAATATTAATGCTAAATTTTATTTCTCAGAAACTTGGTTTGACCCCAACTCCATCCAAGAGGACTGTGTCATAACTAGATAAAATAATAGTGCCTATATTTAGAAATTTGTAATGATGTGAGAATTTAGGTTGCCTTAGAACCTAGAGTACAAATGACTACAGACATATTGGTAGTGGATATTCCTAAAGGATATGCATTATTATTAAGGAGAGATTGTTCAAAAACATTAAATGGATATATTTCCATGGATGTTTTACATATATGGTTTCATTTTAGAGGTATTTTTAACCATATAAAGATTGATCAAGAGCCAAGGATGAATCATCCTATTATATAGTATAATATTTCCAATGAAAAGGTAAGTTATAAGTCTCTTAGCCTTAGAATTTATACATTTACCATGAGATATGCAGTGCTAGAATAAATTTGGGGCCCTTCCCAATTATGGACCCTCCATTGTGATGGATCAAGATCCAAGCAAGGATCAAGAATTGGTATTGGGTTGGTCAATCCATAAAGGAAGAAATTTTTAGAAACATACATGATCCAATTTACATGCACTAATAATAGAGTAGACTATGAGGCCCTGATTCTTGGATTATAGTTTGTTGTCAAGAACAATGTCAAAGAATTATTAGTATACAGAGAATCTGAGCTTGTTATTAACTATTTTATAAATAAATATTAGTGAAAATTTTCATATTTAAATAAATACAATCATATAGCCTAGATCTAATTGAATTATTTGAAGATTTCAACATAGTAACTATCCCAAGAGAATAAAACTAAGCCATATATTCACTGGTTGCTTCATTAGTGAATTTGGCACCCTTATAGGAGTCAAAATTCTAGTAGTTATCCATTAAATTAATACCTTATCTTTTAGTACCATGAAATGTTGAAAATTTTCAAGTGTTTGATAATGACCAGTAGATTGTTTAATTTATTATAAATTTAGGAAAGTTCAAAACTCAAATAATTGATGATGAGGAAATAAACCATAGGATATATAAAGAATTGGATGAATAAGGTGTTATACAATTAAAGGAGAATTGTCTCCCATTGGGAATGGTTTCCTTGGAAAGGACATTTGATACATATCATCAAGCATAATCATAGATGTATCTCAAGGTTAATTAATCTAAATTCTATTTGAAAAATGTAGGTGATGAGAGAGATGCACACATCATCAATATTAGATTAAGCTACACACCAAACAAAAGGCAAAAGGTTAAGTAACTAATTACTAGGTATAAATATGTAATTGCATGTACCTATGATGAATTAAAGATATTCAATCCTAAAGTCATCACCCATATGATTCCACTCAAGCCTAATCATAAAACATTTAGGCAAAGGAAGAGGTTGGTTAATATTATCTTAGAACCATTGATCCAAAAGGAAATAGAGAAGTTGTTAAGTGCTAGTATAGTCTTTCTTATCAGACATTCAAATTGGGTAGCCAATTTAGTTCTATTCATGAAAAAGAGTGGCAAAATCAGAGTATGTTTCATCTTTAGGAATCTAAATAAAACTTATGAGAAGGAAAATTATCCTTTTCCTTCCTTAGATGAGGTAATACAAAATATGAGTGGATCTAAAATTATGTCTTTCTTAGACAGATTTTTAGGCTATAATCAAGTACTAGTTGAATCAAAGGATATAATGAAAATAACATTTACTATGAAATGGGAAAATATATACATACAAATGAATTCCATTTAGGTTGATCAATACTTGAATAAATTTTAAAAGAGTAATGGATAATTCATTATAAGGATTGATAATAAAGTGCATAATCATATATATGGATGATCTCACTATTTTATCTAAAAATAGAGATGATCATATCAACCACCTTCAGTATATTTTTGAAAGGTTAAGAAAGTTTGGTGTATCACTTAACCCCAAGAAGAGTATATTTGGTGATACCAAAGGTGAGATGATAGGTAAAATTATTAATAAAGAGGGGATCACTATTGACCTAGATAAGATCTAGGGGATTTTAAAACTAATGTTTCCAAATATCAAAAAAGAGCTCAAATCCTTCTTTGGGAGGATAAATTTTGTAAGGAAATTTATATCATGATTTATAGAGATTGTAAGTCCCATAAATGCAATGCTCAAGTAAAACACCAAAGTAGAGTGGACACTTGAAGATAATAAGTCCTTGCAAGATATAAAGAAATCTATTTTTCAAACCCCAATGTTGGTAATCCCATATTTCACTAAAGACTTTTTCTTGTACTTATTCACCTTAGAGCATATTATCTCTACTGTACTTATGTATAAAAAAGAAGAAAGTGATAATTCTATCACATTCATGTGTACTAAATTGAAATATACAAAGATAAAATATCCCTTTATTGACAAGCAAATATTTTATCTCATCAAGATGCTTAAGAATTTTAGGCACTACATCCTCTAGAATAAGACCATCGCCATACTACCAAACCCTATTGTCAAGCTTACACTGGGACATAATGAATTGGGGGAGTGTAGAGGTAAATATATGGCAATGTTTTAGGAGTTTGATATTGAAATGAAACTCGCCAAGATCATTAGAGGATAAGGCATTGTTCAATTGATGATTTAACTAGACCTCCATATCACCATCAAGGAGGTCTATCAAACATAGGTTTTTCAAGAATATTAGTATTATACCCAACATCCCCTTTTCTATAGAATGAAGAGGCTTTGGTAGATGTTTTTATAATTCTGTTAAGGATAATGTCTTATGAACATTGATGTTACTTGTTGGAGAAAAGTGAGGATAAGGGACGTGGTTTAAAGGGGGAGCTTGTTTTGGAGCATTGTTGGGAGCAATAGATTGAATATTATGAATGGTATCATAGGAATCAATGACACATAGTAGGTTAGGATGGCTTTAAATAACACATGAGGAAATATTGGCACTTGGATTGGTCAATGGCATCTTCTAAAGTTTGTGGAGAGAGAGTCCAGATGTGATACTACAACTTATGATAGAGAGAATTGGTGAAGAGATGAAAGAGGTCATCATCTGCCATGTTATGTTCACATTTTTTAGAAAATGTTTTCTACCATTTGATGAAATCTTGTGTAGTTTCCATCTCAAGTTCCTTGCAATTAATAAAATGAGCCAATGTATTTTTAGGGAGGTCACTAGTTTGAAACTCTTATACTAGAGCATTAACTAAATCTTCCAAACTAGTTACGGAATGAGATTTGAATTGGTTATAACAATCTAAATTTTCTTTGAAGAAGGTTTTTTCTAAGAGTTTGGTAGTGGTAAAAGTGTTGAACTTGACCTAATCTTTGTATAAATTTTTGAATGTTTTTAAATTTAAGTTAGGATCGGTTGACCCATTATAGCTAATGGTAGGAGTGATACCTCTTATATCTATGCTATCAATTTGAGGTGTAAGAGGTTCATTTTGAAGGTATTTTATTTTTTTGTTAATGAGAGGAGGTTGAGGTATAAGATTGCCATGGGAATCCCTATGGGGTTATGGGTTGGGGGAGGGGCATTTGGGTTGTGTGCTCCCTATGGAACCTATCGAGGATGATTTTGGAGATGAATACAATGATTTCACATTTGCATCATTTGGTTGGAATTATTTTATCTTGGAAATAATTCATTTGGTTGAGACTTTTCAAAAAAAGTTGATGGGTTTGATTGGTGTTATTCATATCATGTAAAGCATTAGTATTGGTATTAATGGTTTGGGTACCACTATGAGTTGTAGCATGCATGATAATAGTATATTGAGATGAATTTTTAGCAAAGGATGCTCTAGTAACATGATTTGATTGTGTTGAAATATATGCACTAGTAAAAGGATTATAAAAAGAAGCACTAGTGGTAGAATTACCATGGGTAGCCAATGATGCACTAATTGAGGAATAGATAAGATTGGGTCATGGAAATGCCCCAGTAGATTTGGAACCTACCATGTTAATAGAGATACTTGGCATTTAGGTTGAGGAAATCAAAGAATAAGAGGTCATAGTATGATAAGGGGTCAAAATATAAGGAAGAGGTTGAGAGGAGAAGAATCTATTACCCCCAAATCTATGTGAGAATGTGTGGGAAGGTGGATGGGGTTCTTTTGTTTGACCATTTATCATAAGTTGATAAATAGTAGAAGGGTATTTTACTTGATGTTGAGGAAAAAAATTAATGAATAAAATATTTTTGGAGTATATTCTAATTCAAGATTATATTATAATTAAAATAGAGGGTTGTGAACTAAATATGTATGAAAAAGGGTCCTATAGTTTTTAGTGCAAGTGGACACATGCACATTATTTGCATCTAGAGTAGGAGCCAAAACTAATTATGGGAAAACTTATTAGGGTTGGTAAAGCTCATTATATTTATTGAGTTAAACTCAGTTTTATCCTCAAATAAGAAGTGCATGATGAGAGAGAAAGGTTAAGAAAGACAAAGATGATGCAAAGACAAAGTAGGTTGACTATGTGTTGTAACCTAGTAGGAAGAGAAGAATACAAAGTCATTAAGTCAACTCTATATTATTGATAAGGAGATAAAATAGGATAATAATGATACACAATAATATATTTCAACTATGTATTATTAGATTGAGAATTGGTAAAGGAAAAAATAAGAAGAATTAGATGTATAGGTCGAATGTGTACTATTGGTAGGAGGAAAAAAATAGTTTTTAAGAGAATGTATCAACCAAATAAATAATTTTATGAAATAGGGGTAAAATTTCAAGATAATTGAATCAAGAATGAAATAAAACACACAAACAATTAGATCAATGCGAGTGATCCAATTGGGGCACATAACACAAAACCTTGCACCAATACTAGCCAATGTAATTTTTTGAAATGCAACATGTAATGATCAGATAGAAAGAAATAAAATAAGAAAATAAATGCTAAGTGGTCATCCTAAGTGTTACTATATTATTATAAAGTGTTGAAAATGTGATAAGAGAATTGGCTAAAATAGGGAACTAGAAAGATAATCTATGGATGATCTTAGGATGTTTTGGATTAAAAGGATTTGTGTTAATAATGGTACCAACTTAGTATTTGGGCCTACCCCCTCACTTCACAATCCCATAGTGATAATGGTGTTGAGTGCTTTTCAAATATATACCATTAACCACATATTTATACTTGGATAGAAAACCAAGTCAACTTCACCCTTGGTGATGAAATCCAAGTAGGTAGGCCTTGGGAAGATAAGTGTTTAAATTCATTTTGAATGTTATGTGATTTGATAGTGTGTTTAAAAGAGTAAAATAATGTATCTAAAATGGTAATTTTAAAAACCACTTATTTAGACTATGTGAATCAATCTAATCATGTAAACAATTGAAAATGAAGTGTGAATTTATTACTATTAAATAATTGTTAATTCCTTGATTGAGAATAGTATAGAGTTAGTTCAGGTGACACTGTATGAAAATAGTATAGAATAGAGTCAACTAGGTAACTAATATTATATATAAGAAAGGTCTTTAAGAATAGAATGTAACAAGTCAACTATGTCTTTTAGACAAAATACAAATTACATAGCTAAGTTGACTAGGTTGAGCTAGTTAGTTATAGGGTTGTAGTTTTGAAAACTGCTAACTTGTGAATAATAGAACTAAATAAAGTTCTAAAATGACAAAGAGAGAAAAGACAAGAACTTTGGTAGGATTTAATATGGTTAATATTTCAAATTTTATGTTGAAATGCCTTAATTTTTGCTTTCAAATTATACAAACTAGGTCAAATAGTTTGAATAAGTTCTACAAAACTTGTATGTTGAAGAAGAATAAAGAACAAGGTTGACCTGTTTTATAGTTTTTGTTTACCTATATTCTAGTAGAAAGAATTATAAGACAAATTTGACCTATTCGATAGTGTATGATAATCTATAACTAAATAAAATTACTATGTCAACCTATTTAATCTGGTAACTATAGCTGATGAAGACCTGAACAAATAAAATAGAATCATTTTGAAGTGATTATGTGTTAAACCCACATGTAAAAAGTTATAACTATACCGACTCATTCGATATAGTACTTCCAATATGGAAAATTATAATAAAATGATAAAAATTATGACATGAAAGAAAACCTACAAAGGTTAGTTAGATTCACATTAGTTTCACTAGAATGTATGTAATGGTAAATGTAGTAGATCTATAAATCAATCCTAAATCAAAGAATAAATATCATACTTAAACTTATAATTATGTATACAATATATATTTAGAGTCATGTCCAAGATGGATCTTCTATATTTAGGGAAGAGATCTCTTAACATAATAATATCAATAGGGAGGATTCCAAAGCCTCTAGTCAATGAAAACTATGCAATAACCCTAACTAGGTCCTATGTTTCTATATTCACTAAACTAAAAACAAGTAAAATAAAATCTAATATAGTGCTCACCAAAGATTTTTCACAAGGTGGGGGTAATAAACATGAAAATTAAACATGCATAGAAGACATATACTCACATCAATTTATACATAATCCTAATGCATGGGAGAGAAGTATAAATGCATAAATATCTACTCTTATAAAGGTAGAACAAAGTTAGGAATACTTACCTATTATCTACCAAAGTTTTACCCTTATTGAGGAGGATTTTTCAAACCCTCCCCAAACATAGACTAACATGGGATTGACCTATATGTTGTAGGTTACCTATTGTCTAGTCCAAACCTCTAGTTTTATGGGGCTAGCTCCCGTGATTTATCACTTGAACTCTATATAACACTTAATACTATTAGGATTAAAAGGTTAAAGATATTACGTAAGTAAATCTAAACTAGAGTTTGGTGATTTACCTAAATGATCTTTCATCTACTCACTCAACTTGATCTCTTAACAACACTAATGGACTAACAAGCCACTAAACAGTCATCTTCATGAGTACCTATACAAAAATGTTTCATTTGGAGGCTATACTAGGTGAATATAATTTAAAGGTCATGAAAAGTAGGATTTATAAGAGACTTTTACTAGTTATGTCACACATCAAATCCCATTACTCACACTTCTACATTCTACATAACCTGCATAAGACACCTTCTTAACATATATGTGAATAAGGACCTATAAGGGAAGTAAATACATAAAATTTTCACATCAAAACAAGTATGAATATAATATATTCCATCATGAAAGAATTGCAAAAGTTTATTAATTAGTTCAAGTAGGTGCACAAGTACAAACACTGACAAAGTTTCCCCATACCATCCTGAGGGATGCAAAACAAGGCCATAAGGCCTAAATATAAATAAAATGAGAAGATAAATGGAGATAAATATAGTGTGGATAATATGATAAAAATTTATCAATGATCATAATACATCCATTCTAGTAGTTACATCAGTTACAATATTCATGCCATACATCCTTTCCATGCATTGGTCTCATATGGTTGAATATGTCCTTTAAATGAGCTCCTTGGAACATTTATATCTATTCTTAGTAAGTTTTCACTCATCAATATTCCTTGCACACCACATTTTTCCCATGTATTCCCCTTTCACCTTCTCTAAGAAGCATTTAGTGATGAAACTCCCCTTCATAGACCAACGAAGCTTGATAACTATCATGCTCTCTCTAAATTCCATGAAGTGTGCATTATTTTCCCTGAAGGAATTAGTTACTATGTGTAACATATATATATTAACTCCCTATGCCAAATTTAACTCTCTTGATTGACCAAGTAGGACAAGTAGGCCATTTAGGCCTAATAGCCTAATTATTTACATTTAGTAGCCATGAAAGACCTATATGAGAACTTGATAACCTATAGATTGATGATTTATAGGATTTAAACAACTCCTTAGAGCATACCATAATCCCTTTCTAGAATGAAGCATCTATAATTATGCCAAACCAGCTAGTTATGTATCTTTGTTATTCATTCCTATAGACTAAATCTTTAGAAGTGAGTTTCATAGATGTTTCTAGGAATATTATATCTTTATAAGTTGTAACAAGTTTTAAACCTCCCCCTCCAATAGTTAGAGGCTTCTCAAATAGTTTTGTACCCTTCTTTCTGTTCAAAATCCTATAAAAATATGGGTTTTTGATGCTTTTGTATAGTATTCATATAACTCAATGCCATGGGTAGAGTCCTCTCTGAGTTTACCTTAAATTCTTGGTGTCATTCTAACCATTACAAGGTGATATGATGCTAAAATACTAAGATTTCTAAAACTAGGTCTACATAAGGTTTTAGAGAGGTTTTGGGTGTTTAGTACTCTTAGATATGATTCATAGAGTACAAAAACCTAAATCAAAAACTCATTCCATGTATTTTAATTACATGTATCCCTTCAAATTATCTGATGAGCTTGGATTCTCATGAAAATATTGGATCAAGATAGGTATGTAAAGAAGTTGGCTTATCTTTTTCTACAAGCAGTTTGAACAGGTTAACAGTCTCAAGCTTTGTTCATAAAGGTGGGCTTATTAAACAAACTTAATCCTCCATGTATTTAAATTGTATTAGTGTCATCAATACCTAATTATATAATTTTACATGAACCCTTATATGGTTAATGATCCAAGCACTTGAATAGAATCTTCAAAGGACTATGTAGGACTGTGTGCTTTGAGCTAGCCCTTAATATTGAAAATGGCATTTCCCTTGTTCCTCTCTAATTTAAAATAGTTGTTTAGAACTGAATCATCCTTATACACCTTCTCATGCTAACATTCATTTATGAATTCTTGAGTGTGCTTATATGGAGATGTGGGCTTGTTAGGTCTCAAGATTGGTTTCTAGGCCAAACATGCCTAAATTATGTTTGAGGTTATAGATGGTTTGTATATGGTTTTAGATGATATAAAAATAATAATATATCCTCCTTGCCTACTTTAAACTTTTTATAACTACCCTCAATCATCAAAATTCTTCTTTACTTACATAGTCTTATATGGTTGGCTATTGAGTTTGTATGTAGGTAGACTAGGAAACCTTAAAGTCTGGGTTCAATGCCTTCTACCTCACTTTATTTTTATAAAAATTATAAATTCATATTAATACATATACACTACATCCTCTTTATGTATTTTTATCCCTTTATTAGTCACTCAAATTGTTACATGTCCTAATTCATGAATATAGGCTAGTGTGGTCTGTTCTCTTTAGTCAGCCCTCAAGGGCACTTTGACTTGAATTCTAAGTGTTTTCATCTCAAGAGTGTATGAAAAACATTAAATAATATCTATTATTTCCTAAAAATCCTTCATGAATTCCAAATTCTCTTTCTTAGCTTTAAACCTTCCAAATGACTACTTGGTCTCATCATAAACTGCTTAACTGATTGTAGGAGCTCTAAGACAAAATAGTGACTATCTCTTCTAGTTGTGTGACCTTTAGGATGGAATGAATGGATTTTAATATTGATAATTATCCTCTTTACAAATTTTTAAAACCTAAATATTCATTTAAAGGCTTAAAATCTATAAACTTCTCCAAAACTATCTATATGCATTTGACTGTGTTCATGACTGTCCATAGGTATGACTATATATTTCATGGTTTATTGGGCTTGTCATGAACATTATGACATATATTAAACATTTAAATAGTTTCATTATTTAATAAATCTTAAAAACTTCCTCACTCACCTCATTCCTTGTAGGCCATATGTAGATAACCCTTAATGGTTATTGACTCAGCCCATGATTCCTTTAACTGTCAGTAATTTAATAAGAGACATAGATTATCTTCATTTTTGTTTGTATTACATCTCATATATAATGAGAGAGAGATTTTATTTTATTTTTTTATCATAAGAGACCTTAAGATTTAATATTTTAACTTGTTTTATACATTTATTTGTTGTTGGATTGATCAAAAGAGGGCCTACAGGATAAGGCCTATAGGTCACTTTTGACTGTGTATGCTAAAAACTACTTCATCAAGCCTTTGAATATGTTAATAGTGTTAACAATGATTTTTTCATTATCACTATTTGATGATTAATAAGACACATATCAAGTAAAGGGTCACCTTCACTTCTCCTATCTCAATGAGCATTATGGAAGTCATATGATTGTAGGTCTCTCTCTTAGGATTTTGACTTTAGATCAATCTAAAGATATTGTTGAGAATATATTTAATAAACGATGGTGCTAATTAGGGGTTTATAATTATTTAATAAATTTAATATATTCATTAAGGTCTAAATGTGATTCTTGTAAAGAATTTGGTTGATCTCTTCTTAGCATGGCTATAGGTGTTCTTAAGACACCTCTATATGAACTAACAACCCTATAGAGTGATGACCTTGAATGAAAATTCAGACCTTATAGTTTCTCTATGGAGTTTTTATCTCATATTCAATTTAAATTTTCACTTGTTTGGTTACCTCCATTTCAATCATAACAATTCAAAATACTACTTATACGTGATTGTTGTATTCAATGTTGTAGGTGTTCTTTTTCTTTCTCATTAAGATGAATATGAACTATATAGATCAAAACTCCTATGATATCATGTTTCTTGATAAGTACAAGGGTTTTGAGGTCTACTCACATGGCCTCGACTGGAATGAAAGGTGTATGGATGATGGAGGGTAACTGTGGACTGACATGGGGTTTGAAGAAGGAAAACAATGTTGAAACACAATGAAAAGGTATTGAAGATGTCAAGAAATGGTAGAGGATAAAACATGACATGAAATGGAGAATGAAAACCACCCAAGACCGAATAAAATAACTTTTAAGACCCCATCACATGTACATATGCAAACATACCACTTTGGAGGTATAAAAAGGGTACACATAGTTCAAAAATTCAACCTAAGAATCTCCAAGAAACCTTAATATTTGCTAAGAACATTAACTTATACTAAGAGTAACTATATGAGCCTTAGAGGTAAGGATGGTAGTTTTAGGATTGTGAGTCTACCATGGAAGCTAAAAAAATTTCTCATAAGGATGAGATGATAATTTACCATGCATTCAACATCTCATTCCATACTTTTGACTATGTTTTGAAGGTTTTGATGGTGCCATTTAACAACATACAATCCTACTAGATAGTGAACTCTAGATGCATAATAATTATTTCTTTGAAGGTACCCTTTGAGATAGTGAGATACCATTTTGAACACCAATATTGAGTTTAGAGGCATGGGTAATTTTGGATCACTCAACCAACCCTTCAACACTATCAATTCCTTTTAGAGAAATCAATAAATACTTTGTTTATTATCCAAATATGCCTATAGACTACATATTGTGTTAGTTTTGAAGGTTTTTTGGCTTCACAAGATCACACATGTTATCCAAGCATTTAAAATTCCATGAAAGGATCCTTCAAGACCTAAGGAAACATGATCACTCATTAGTTTGGTTAGACAAACTAAGAACCCACCAAAACCATTATGTTCCATTTGCCTATGTAAATCAGGATAGTTACTAGATAACTCAAATTATTAGTATTTGTTCAAAGAGATTAGGGTAATAAACCTACAACAAATACCTATTATTATAAGTTCAATGGACCCCCTTCTTCTTCTAAGGATACCATCTCATGGTATTCTCTTATATGTGCATACTATACATAAACCAAGAGGGTTGTTTGAGCTGCCAAAAAGGTAAATGAAGTAAGAAGACTGATTTTGAGTCTATCTGACATCCTTTTGACATAAAACTCCATTGAATCACCTACCATGACTCCACCTTCAATCTTTGATCTTGTTTTAAATAGATCAGTCTGTACAAGTGTAGAAAAAACCTAAAAAAGTGTCCTTGCCTACATTTTGTTCTAATATCTAACTTTGAACCACCATTTTAGGGAAAAATGAGAATGGAAAATGTGTTAATTTTTTTTAAAATAGTAAATACATAGGAATAAGTGAGAAAAGTCACAATTTGGCACATGGGACCCATTTGACTAATGGAAAAGTGTGAATGGGTTCTAAAATGGGCTTTGAAAGCTATGAAACATATATTAGTGGCAATATGGAATGAATAAAACCTTTTCAATACAATCTTTTAATGCAATTTCATCAAACATTTTCACCTCTCTAAGGCCTTTAAAGCAAATAAACTCATATAAAGTGGTTTAAGTGGTATTTCATGGTTTTAAGGGTGACTTGAGGTACCAAATGGGCTTAGATGAGTCTATCATGGACAATGGGACTGAACAAACTATTTATCTTCATATTATGGCATCAAAAAATGTTAAAACACCTTTACTAGACCTATAAGACACTTTGACTTTCCCTTTACTCACTCCAAGACCTTCATCAGGACTAATACACGAAAAATGAACCCTCAAATAGTTGTGACTGATGATCTTACAAGAAGACCTAAATACATTAGTGACACTTCTGACAAGGCTCTAAGACTCCTAATATGACCAACAAGGGCATGCTCATGCAAGATATCATGGTGAGTAGGCTAGGATAGTTGTCACCCAAACATTTTTGATGTTAGGGGTTAACATTTGGCCTACGAGGCCAAAATGTAAACATTACATTTAAAGATGAACCCACCAAACCTTAAAGTATCCCTTGTCCAAGTTATTCACAAGAGGTTGTTGTGGTATGTGTTGGTTGAATATTTTGTCGATCAACATACTGATAAACAAAATAGGTATGATCAGCCAAAGTAGGAAGATTAGTCATCCAAATGTGTAGGTTTACCAAATCAGAAGGGGACTAATCTCTCCTCGCATCAAGGGGAGGTTCCCTATATATATATATATATATATATATATATATATATATATATATATATATATATATATATATATATATATATATGTGTGTGTGTGTGTATATATATATATATATGTATATATATATATATGTATGTATATATATATATATATGTATATATATATATATATATATGTATATATATATATATGTATATATGTATATATATACATATATATACATATACATATATATATACATACATACATATATATATATATATATATTAACAGAAAATAATACTCAAGGGTAGGACAAATCATCCAAATTTCCTTTTTTAGAGATGATGTGTGTAAATCAAAGGAAAAACTAAAGGGAAATGATAGAAATCACTCCTCTTCTTTTAGAAGTACTATTTAGTGAACCACAAGAATACTCCTGGTAGTAATAGCAAAATGTAGCAAAGGATGTAATAACTAGCAAATCAAGATGCAGCACAAAGTCTCCACCTGAATTGCTCAGGAGTAAGATACAAAGGACAATGAGGGCACAAAGTCATCCCAAAGTCCTTTACACATAAATGAAAAGAAAACACACTAAAGGCAATTATGGGGGCACAAAGTCTCTCCACAGTTGACTCTTCAGGACACCTTCCTAACTATTATCACTAATTATGCTTGTTGAATTAAAGGAATAGAAGATATATTAAGGAAAAAGACATAAGAACAGTTTCCTCAACAACAAATATATCATAGCACAAAGTCTAAAAATTCACTTGCTTTCTTATTCCAATAACAAAATATGATCAACAATCTGAGCTTAAAGTCTTAGAAATGCCTTTCAATTTGGGCAGAGTTTCATTTTGATTGTCAAAAAGAGATATATTTACAATAAAAGAGAGTCCCTTATATAGCCTCTTCAAGAACGACTTGAGAATAGTAACACATCATGTTGCATTAAAAACTATTAGGAAGATAGGCTTGAAATTAGGGGCATCTACCCATTTGCTTTTCTCAATGCAGAGGAACAAGTCACGCTATTAAAAGTTTGCATCTTTCAATGTCCACTTGGTGATCTGATCCTTCTTCATCATTCCTCTTTTCTTGGTTAAGTGAATCAGGTCCTTGATTTAATTTGATGCTCTATTCCTTCCTCACTTCCTACTAGTCTTGGCCTTAAAGCTTGTGAATGCATTTGGGTCTATAGATTACAAGGATCAATAGCTATTTTATGAGCTTTGAAATTGACATTTGTGCACCTGTAACTACATTTTCAACGGCTAGTTCGTTGTCTTGAATTTGATGTCTTCAGGCACATCACCCCTTGGTCCTTTTTTAGCTTTTCTATTTGGCACTTTCTCAAAAAGAACCTACCCTTTTGAGCCTTAAGAAATGATCCACTTTGGGTTAGGAAGATCCCCTCACAAGGGTATCTACCCTTTACGCAGTCTTTGGATGGCCTTCGGGCTTCGGCAGTCTCTCATGGAAACTTCTTATGGATAATTCCCACAGGCATTTTCCCTAGGATTTTTCCATAGGCATTTTCCCTAGGCTTTCTCTCATGGATAAATTCCCATGGAAAAAATTCTACAGACAAATTCTCGTGGACAAAAATTCTACAGACATTTCTCGTGGATAAAAAGTCTGTGGAATTATTTCGATCACTTGTCTTTGATTTTTGGAAATTTCTTCAAGCTTTTTGCCCGCGGCTTCTCCAAATTCTTTCAAAAATTTTGTCTGAAAGGATTCCTTCAGACAAAATTTTGAAATAATTATGCCTTTGTCTACCTTAAACAAAATTTTGAAATAATTTACTTTAACTATCTTCTTTTAAAATGACCCTTTCGAAGGGTACTTTTGTCGACCAAGTGCCCTCCACAAGGGCACTTGTCCTTCGGGAGGATTCTTTGAATTTTTGCATTGAACCAATCCTTTAAATCAAGCTGAAGAACCAACTATTGAACCATTTGATTTAACTGTACCATTGAACTACTTGGTTAAACCAAGTCAATGGTTCAAGTCGATGGTTCAAGCCAATGAACCAATTGAATGAACCGAAGCATTAAACCAACCATTGAACCAAGCTTTGGTTTAATGGTTCAAACAAAGATTTTGAACCAACTGATGAACCATTTGATTGAACCAAAGGATGAACCAAAGTGTTGAAACAAAGTGGATGAACCACTTGAGTGAAATAAAGTATTGAACTGCTTGGTTGAACCAAGCCATTAAACTGTTCCTTTGATTGAACCTACCATTGAACTAAAAGCATTGAACCTATTAAACTTTGAACTCATTGAACCTTTGAACCAAAGTGGTTCAATGGTTCAACAGTTCAAGCCTTCTTCGCTTAGATGCTTGCCAATGGAGATTTTTGATTGAACCAAGGCACTGAACCAATCCTAAAAAAGACCAAGTGTTAGAAACTAATTCTTTTAGTTGAACCCACCTATAGAAGCCTTTGAACCTATAGAAATGAACCTACCTACAGAGTTCATAGATTCCTGAGAAGCTTGAAAAATGAGGAATTTGAATGTCCAGGACAAATTTTGGAAAGGGAAGACATAATTTTGGTCTATAGGACCAAAATAGTTCAAATGTTGTCCCAAAAATGAGTGATATTTTTGGGGGACAATAGCTAGATCCAATTGGGGAACTTATATCAATTGCAAAAAGAATTGAAGGGAATAAAATCTAGAATCTCTAGTGTCTTCATGTGTACCATTAGGCTACAGAGTCATGCTACCCAGAAATGGAAGGCATCGAAAAAAAAAATAGAATTAAAAACTACATATGTATAGATGAAATGATCTTATACTTCAAGAATTGAAGTATATTAGATGCTACTTCTTGAGAGATAGTGAAAATAGTGTGCCATCTTGGTAAACTAGTAAGAAGACATTTTGTCCCCAAAAATGGTGACAGACAAATGGAACTCTCCACCAAAAAACACATTTTTGTGTCTCCCTCTTGGCTCTTTCTTCTTCTTGCCCCATGGTAGGATGTGGTCTTCAATTTGAAAGCCATAACTCCTTGCTTTCTTTATAAAGGGTTCCTTTGCCTAATTTTGATTCATAGTAGCATGGTCCATTACCATAATTGGTTATTCTTCTAGTTCCATCCAGCATATGATTGGATTTTCCACATCAAAGTCTTGACAAACTATCAGCTTAGCATCTCCTTTGATATGAAGGAGTTTGATCTCTTCATCTTGATCAATCTTTAATCCAAACAATAGAGACTCACATCCAACTATGTTATTAGTGTTGCTAACTTGCAAATTTCATGAATGAAGAATATCTCCTTGAGGAGATATCAACATAGTCCCAACTCCATCGTTGGTAGAAAAATTTCTGCCATTGGATTTCAAGATTGAAGCATCATCAAAAGCTGATCTCCTATCAGATTTCTCTTCATTAGAGATGGAAGATCCTTCCTTACTTGTACTGTGCCCTACCAATTCTCCTAAAGTCTTCTTTGGATCAATTCTTGGATTATCAGCTATAGGACTTTCATCTGTAGAAACATGAACATCCTCTATGGTAAAGAAATAATTACCCCTACCTGAAGACTCAAATAGAATTTGTGTTGCAGGGGCTGATGTTTGGGTGACCACGTATTTTGCCTCCTTTTCAGGGAGCAATCTCTTCACTACACCTTGGACAGGGATCCTTGCTTTAGACAGGTCCATTCTTAGTTCTCCTCCCATGTCCTTGCAAAAATTTCATCCAAGCAAAATTCCATAAGATGTTGGGACATCAACCACCAAGATAGTCATCTTGATCCTCTTCTCTAGAAAGGCTACAAATGCAAATTGGGCATCTTTGATTTGCCCCAGTAGTGGTGCTTGATTTTTCTCCATGGAGAAACATCTCCCAAATGTCTTGGTTAGTGTGAGGCCCAGAGACTCAGCTACTTTAGTAGGCATGACATTGTCAGATGCCCCAAAATCAATGATGTAATTGTTGAGCTAATAACGATTTATCAATAAGGAAACATAGAAAGGTTCTATTTTCCTAGGGGCAACTGGAGGAGTAATAGCATGATTATTTAGAATGGGCATGTTCTTTGGGGAATCAAGAATTATTTTTTTAACCTCTTGTCTTGCAGGGATGGTTTGGTTCTTGACACATTGGACCAATCTATCCAATTGATTATGATTGGACTACAAATATTCAAATTCAAACATTTGAATTTTGGTCTTCTTGATATGATCAATTATGTCAAATGGTTGAATTGGACTAGGAATAGAAGAAAGCATTTCAACCTTTTGGGTTTTAGGAGGGATGGGAGGAGGGATGGTTTGTGAAATTTAAGTAGAAGGTGAAGGTGAAATTGATGTACTTACATTTTGGGTGATCACCAGATCCTTTGATTGAAAAGGAAGAGGGGTTCCACAAACTAGACTGATTGGTTTTTGGACCTGGTAAACACTACATATGATCCATCAATAGCTTCTCCTTTACTTTTGGGTTCATCTTGCTAGTTTAGGAAACTAATGTGGGAGTCACTAGCTGATTCTTCTTGATCCTCCGTGAAGAGATCAGCATTATTTTCCTATTCAAACTCAAGTTGGAAAGAGAAAACATGTTTTATTTCCAAATATCTAACTATTGAGTGGGTTGGAGGAGCTTCAAGGGCAAGTTTCCCTTGTGGGGGATGAAGATGATATGGCTACCCTTGATTCCTAGCAGCATTGCCTTGATATGATTGATTTAGAAATGTCCTTGCCATATCTCTATATGAAGGAGTAGAAGACATTCCTTGTGCCATTTGTCTTTTCAAGGCTAGTACTTCATTTGCCAGTTTTTGCACCATTGGATCATTGATGCCTATAGATGAATATTCAGAAGATGATGAAGGTTTATTTCTATTTGGATCTCTTCTTATCTTTCTTGCTAAGATGAGATCATCTTCTACCTCAGTGGCCAAAAGTTGAGCTACAACAAGATCTATTTGACCAACACATCTCAAAAGAAAACTTACTTCAGGTAACTGAGAATTAATGAAGAAGCATTTGAGATTCTCAGATGTAGTTCGAGTAATTACAAGAATTCTATTCCTCAGTTTGTCAAATTTGGATATGAAGTCTCTCATTGGTTCATAACGCTCTTTCTTCATCTATGTAAGTTGATCTAGAAGTGCATGTGCATCTTCTATTGGTTTGAATCTGGCTTTAAACATAGCTTCGAGGGTATTCCAACCAGTTACTGACTAAGCCTATAAATGATAAAACCAATCTTTAGTAGCACCTTGTAGTGTCTCCACAAAAATCCTGACTGCTACATCTTCAAATTCTACTCCAATTACTCCACAAGCTATGTTGAAGGTTGCAATGTGTTCATCAGGATGAACTTTCCCATCACCATATAATTTGGGGAAATTCTTCCTTAAACTACGTGGAAGCTCATGTAGAGGTGGAGTAAGATTAAGAGGACCAAAAGCATTACCCAATTGACCTTGAACTACCATTATAGGATTATGAAAAGGAGGAATAACAAATATCAAAAGGGTAATTATTGGTAAAGCTTTATTAATAGCAGAAGTACATACTTTGTCTGGCAATGGAGATCTGATTTTAGTAAGAGGAAAGCTCTTGGTTCATTGGAGACAAGATGGTGAAGGAAATAGATCAAAATCACTTTTCTATACCAACTTGAATATAGGGTCAATTATACCTTTAGCCATTTGGCTTCGTGTATACCTTGAATCTACCAGATTGTGAAAAAAATGGGAAAAGAATTGACCTTGCTTCAGTTTTCAGCTTGAGGTTTTAAATTGTGCATTTTTTCCTTGTCAGTGTGGAGGTGAATGGTAAGGCTACAAATGGATAATGGGTATATCCCCAGTGGAGTCGCCAAAAAATTATTGGTTGAATATTTTATCTATCAGCATACTAATAAACAAAATAGGTCTGATAAGCCAAAGTAAGAAGATTAGTCATCCAAATGTGTAGGTTTACCACATTAGAAGGGGACTGATGTCTCCTGTCATCAAGGGGAGGTTACCTATAGGTATGTTTTATATATATATATATAAACAAAAAAAATACTCAAGGGTAGGACAAACCATCCATCTCTCTTTTTCAGAGATGATGCGTACAAATCAAAGGAAAAACTCAAGGGAAATGACAAAAAGCACTCCTCTTCTTTCAAAAGTACTATTTAACGAACCATAAGAATACTCTTGGTAGTAATAGAAAATTGTAGTGAAGGACGTAATAACTAGTAAATTGAGATGTAGCACAAAGTCTCCACCTGAATTTCTCAAGAGTAAAATACGAAGGACAATGAGGGCACAAAGTTGTCCCAAAGTCCTTTACACAGAAATGAAAAGAAAACACACTAAAGGCAATTATGGGGCCACAAAGTCTCTCCATAGTTGACACTTTAGAACACCTTCCTGACTACTATCACTAATTTTGCTTGTTGAATTAAAGGAATAGAAGATATATTGAGGAAAAAGACATAAGAACAGTTTCCTCAACAACAAAGATATCACAACACAAAGTCTAAAAAATCACTTGATTTTTTATTCCAATAACAAGATATGATCAAAAATCTGAGCTCAAAGTCTCAGTAATGCCTTTCAATTTGGGTAGAGTTTCGTTATGATTTTCAAAAAGAGATACATTTACAATAAAAGAGAGTCCCTTATATAGCCTCTTCAAGAAGGACTCAAGAATAGTAACACATCATGTTGCATTGAAAACTATTAAGAAGACAGGCTAGAAATTAGGGGCATCTACCCATTTGATTTTCTCAATGTAGAGGAACAAGTCACTCTATTGAAAGTTTGCATCTTTCAATGTCCACCTGGCGATCTGATCCTTCTTCATTGTTCCTCTTTTTTTCGTTCAGTGAATCGAGTCCTTGATTCAATTTGATGCTTTGTTCCTTCCTCGCTTCCTACTAGTCTTAGCCTTAAAGCCTATGAATGCATTTGAGTCTATAAATTACAAGGATCAATGGCTATTTTATGATCTTTAAAATTGACGTTCGTGTGCCCATCACTACATTTTCAATAGCTACTTCATTGTCTTGAATTTGACATCTTTGGGTGCATCACCCCTTGGTCCTTCTTCAACTTTTCTATTTGGCACTTTCCTAGAAAGAACTTGCCCTTTCAGGCCTTAAGAAATGATCTAATTTGGGTCAAGAAAAGCCTGTCACAAGGGTATCTACCCTTCAAGTGATCTTTGGATGGCCTTCGGTCTTCGACAGTCTCTCACGAATATTTCTTGCAGATAATTTATGTAGGCATTTTCACCAGGCTTTTTCCACGGGCTTTCTCCCATAGATAAATTCCCACAAACAAAAAGTCTACGGATATTTCTCGTGGACATTTCCCACTGATAAAATTCCATAGATAAATTCCTGCAGATAAAAAGTCTGTGGACATTTCCCAAAGACAAAAAGTCTGTAGAATTATTTTGATCACTTGTCTTTGCTTTTTGGAAATTTCTTCACGATTTTTGCTCACAACTTCTCCAAATTCTTTCAAAAATTTTGTTTGAAGGAATTCCTTCAGACAAAAGTCTAAAATAATTATGCCTTTGTCTACCTCAAACAAAATTCTAAAAGAATTTACCTTAACTGTCTTCTTTGAAAATGACCCTTCCAAAGGGTACTTTTGTCAACCAAGTGCCCTCCGCAAGGGCACTTGTCCTTCACGAGGCTTCTTTGAATTTTTACATTGAACCACTCCTTTGAACTGAGCTGATGAACCAAGGTGATGAACCAACTGTTGAACTATTTGATTGAACCGTATCATTGAACCGCTTGGTTGAACCAAACATTAAACCAAGCCGATGAACCAAGCTTTGAACCAAAATGGTTCAAGCTGATGGTTCAAGCTGATGAACCAATTAAATGAACCAAATCATTAAACCAACCATTGAACCAAGCTTTGGTTTAATGGTTTAAACAAATATTTTGAACCAACTAACGAACCATTTGATTGAACCAAAGGATGAACCAAAGTGTTGAAACAAAGCAGATGAACCACCCAAGTGAAACAATGCATTAAACCGCTTGGTTGAACCAAGCCATTAAACCATTCCTTTGATTGAACCCACTATTGAACCTACTAAAATTTGAACTCATTGAACCTTTAAACTGAAGTGGTTCAACGGTTTAAGCCTTCTTTGCTTAGATGCTTGCTGATGGAGATTTTTTATTGAACCAAAGCACTGAACCAATCCCAAAAATGACCAAGTGTTAGAAACTAATTGTTTTGGTTGAACCCACCTGTAGAAGCCTTTGAACCTATAGAAATGATCCTGATTGTAAAGTTCGTAGATTCCTGAGAAGGTTGAAAAATGAAGAATTTGAATGTCCAAGACAAATTTTGGAAAGGGAAGAGACAATTTTGGTCTGTAGGACCAAAATAGTTCAAATGTTCTCCCAAAAATGAGTGATATTTTTGGGGGAAAATAGTATGTAAGAATGATAAGGATAAATTAGGTCTAGGCTACATAACCTATCCATGCGTCCATAAGACTTCTCCACAAGACAAAATTTATAACTCCAAAGAATGTATGAAACCCTAAGCTATGCTCCTCAAGTAGAATGGTTGATAATTAGATGCAAAGTATATATATCTTCTTCTCTTCTCTTAAAATTTATGAAATGGATGCATTTATATAGGTGGATCTATCCCTAGTCCTTTCTAAATTTTAGGTTGAGCAGGTCAACCTAATCAACCTTGTATCATTATTGATAGAAACAAATTAGGTCCTAGTCTATGTTGGCCAGGGGTCGACCTAGACCCTAAATAAGTTTTAGCAATTTGATTACATGGTTGATGGGGTTGATAATGTAAAGTAAACTATGAAAAATTATTTTAGGCTAGGGAAGGGCTAATGAAGGTGGAAAATGACTAGAGGAGAGTGTAAAATAGGAGGCAAATCTTAGGAAAATAATTTTTGGAGATGGTTGTGTATATATCAGGTGGTAATAAGGGATAATAATCTTATGAAGCACCAATGGTCTACCCACCCCTTTCTTGATATACCCATTAAGGCATGCAATTAGAGATATTGATACTCGATGAGTTCTTGAAAAATAAAAAACATTAGTAATTGATAAAATTTTAAAATATTATGTAAATACACATGGCATCTTCATCCAAATAATACAAGGGACCCTCATCACCCTCTAGGTTTTCCATCAAGGACTCTACTAAATACTTGGTCACCACCTTTGATGCAATTATGTTTGATTTCCTCTATCCAAATTACTCAACTTTATTGATTATTATGTAGAGAACATGGATTCATTTACATTGGAAGAAGACATATTGGCCAAAGAGAAACAAATTTTAGTAGATATGCTCTCATTCAAGTGACAAGATATCATTCAAGTGAAAAGTTTGGTCCTGATAAGGTGGATGAACAATAAATTACCTTCCAAATATATAATGATATATATGAGGAGCTAAAAAAGAACAAGAAAGGTACCTTCCACAACTCACATATCACTATTGGGAGGATGTAGTACACCATTATGAGGAGCTTTAAGGAAAATATGAATGTGAGGAGAGCATATGCATTGATTAATTTATCCCATTGGGATTGGGACCCCCATGGGAAAGTCTAGTAAAAAATCCATAGCCTAGATATGTCATATAAACACAATCCATTTGATCATGACTTTGTGTTTATTAATGCCAAGGATGATGACGAAGTAAAATAAAGAGTAGTGATAGATGGATTATGTGAAGACTTATTGAGGGTAATATAATTCAACCCCTCCCTCACACATATCCTATAAAAATATAGGATCCCACTACTAGGAGGTTGGATATCCTCTCAATTTTGGAGTGGTAGGCAATACCAATGGCCAATAGACTAGGGATGAGATCCCCAATGTCCATCAGTGATTTAGGACCAACAACAAGAACAAAAAAATATGGTATGTAAAGCATCAATTGATAAATAACATGAATAATAGTAATATATAGAAGAGATACCCAATTTTTCATAGGAAGAAGATGAATAAACTCCTCCAATTTAATCATCAACTATTGAACTAAGGAGAGTTAAGTAGGAGTTAGTATAAGATATGACACAAGAAAATGATAGCATAAATATGGAAGAGATGGGGATTATTTTCTTGTATTATTATGATGAATAATATATTACCCCTATTTTGGCAGATTCAATGGCCCTAACATCCATCATGGCTACCCCTCTTACACAACAAGTGACTACTCCATAAACTAGTAAATGATAGGTGTTATTATTGGAAGCCAAGGGGAAAGAGGCCTAAAACCCCATCCATGGAAATAATTAGAGAGGAATGATCTTAATTATAATTCAATCCAATTCAAGATGTGGATGAGGAATTACTACAACAAGCCAAGGTCTTGAGATTGTAAGCACTGAAAGCAAAGGCACCCCTTAATGGTAATTCATTTGGTATGGGTGCTCTCTTTACTTCCCCCTTAGGATTTTTTCCTTTAATGTCATTAAATTTTTCTTATACCATACCTATTTCAATTATTTCCACTTTCATTCTTATACAACTTTCTATCAGTTTTATTTTCATGCACCCAAACTCTACTCTTCTTATTATCACTTCTACTTCTTCAACCTCCACTACTATAGTTTCCATTTCTTTAGTCTCCATCCCTTCAACCATAGCTCTTTCCATCCCATCCATTATCCAACCAATAAATCAAATTATTCCCTCCCATACCTAATTAGGTTTAATATTAACTTCCTTAACACCAGTCTAAACCATAACAGTAGTGAAAATTAAAATGGATCCAAAAAGGAAACTTGTTTGTGTTGTGCACCTTATACCACGATTAGGGAACATAAGCTGGTCCAAAATCATTTGGCCCTCAATTCCAAAACCCTCCTTTAAAAATAAACATGAACTTGATGAATATGCACAAATAGAAGCTTAACCATAATATCATTCAAATCTCACTCTTCCAGACTGAGCCAAAGAGTTAGGATCTTAAACCTCTACGAGGCCCAATTTGAATATTACTAATATTCCCATGATAATATCACTATTTGACATGGCCAAAAACTCAATCCAAAGGGTTGAAAATAGAGAGATTGATGATATTTATAGGATAGGGTTGATTTTGGAGGAAATGGAATAATTTTATTCCCTTTCAAAAAAGTAGAACAAGAAAATCATGAATCACAAATCTTGGTTGAGCTTGAATTGACGAGAGTCTAAGATAACAAAGGGAAGTTGGAAGCTCATGCCACTTTTGATCAAATGATTTATTGAGTGTCAAATGGTTTCAAATAGAGTTTATAAGGATTGATATTGGATGACATTGAAGTAAAATTGATCACAAGAAGGAGGAATGCAATAGAGGTAGAGGTCTTCCAAGTTGGCTTTTAATCCACAAGATAAAGTATACAAGGCTGATGAAACAAATAGGTAGGGTGATTAGACCTCATCTTCTTGACATGAATCTAATTTATTCACACCATGATAAGGGATACAAGTATTACTAAGAGTTGTATGAAAATATGAAATCAACATCAGTGCCAACTTCTAGTTATGCTCCTTATACCCCACCTATAGTTCTTATAAAACATTGTTGTTAACTACATCCCATTTTGCTTCAATAACTACATAAATTACACCTCATAGTTCAATACCAATTGCAACTCTATTCCAATTAATGAGTGCATCACCAAGTTCATCTCTAGTCAAGATGTTCACAACAACATGCTGGAATAATTGTCATTGATGTCAAAGGAATTATAATGGATATGAATGGAAATGTCAAATAAAATTATTGCCAAAAGTGAAAGGAATTATTTCTAGAAGTGAATGGAAGTTTTTCTAGAAGTGAACAAAATTATTGTTGGAAGAAAATGGAATTGTTTTTGGAAGTGAATGGAAATGTTGACGAAAGTGAATGAAATTATTTCCAGAAGTGAACAAAAATGTTACCGGAAATGTCAATGGTCACATCTTTTATTGAAGAGGTATCTCTTGGATGGGACACATCCTTTAAAAGCTATATAAGGGAAAAGATATGTGGAAGTATAACAATAATTAGTTTTCAATGAATATCATATAAGAGAGAGAGAGAGAGAGAAGGAAGAGAGGAAGAGAAGAAAATGAAATAGAATATCTCTTAAGAAAAGAAGTATGAAGGGTAGATTTATTTTAATAAACAATATTCTTTGAGAATTGTGAAAGAGAGGAGAGCAAAAAGTATATAATATAATTAATGAGAGAGAAAGTGTAAGAGAGGAAAATTCATCATTTGATTGAATAATCAATCACAAATGATGGAATCAATTTGGCTTGGAATTTATGCCTCATAGTCTAGGGGTTGGTGCTCCTATGGGTTAGTGCTCATGAATTAGCCAAGTTGTTGCTTGGAAAAGGGGATAGGTGTCTCCAGTGGGTGGGTGCTCACAAATTTATTGATTTGGTGTTTGTTTTGGGGATTGGTGTCTCAAATAGGTTGGTGCCTATAAACATTGTAAAAGAGTTATCTATATAAAAGAAATATTTTTTCACAGTTTTCTCCCAAAAGGGTTTCCATACAAATTTGTGTATTTGCATTGTGTGGTTTTTCATTATATTCTTTGATTATTTTGAACACATTAATTGTAGATTAATTTGACATTTTGGATTTAAGATTAATAGTCAAAAGTGAAAAAAAATATTATATTGATTCACCTCCCCTCTCTGTATAATCTTGTGCTTAATAATTGGTATCAGAGTTGGTTCCTTTGGTGTTTGCACAACTGCTAGAAGGTATATCTTGGAAATCACATATGGTAGGATCTCAAGTTTTTGATGGTTTCTCCACTAATAAGGATCCTTTTTTTGATGGAATGAATTACACATTTGAGAGCATAAGGGTGAATAGTTACTTGATGGCCCCAGGTTTCGATATTTGGCAAGTAGTAGTAATAGGATACATAATGCCACCAATTGCACCAAAAGATGTGATTGGGAAAAAGGCCAGTGATAATAATGTGAAATATATGAATGTAATCCTATGCAAAATTTCAAAAAATGAGTTTGTTAAGGTTATGCATTGTGAATCTATAAAAGAGATTTGGGGTAAACTCAACACTATTTATGAAGGTGATAGTAAGGTGAGAAAAACAAAACTCAAAACCCACCAGAGGGAGTTTAAAAGTTCAAAAATGAATAATGATGAAAGCATTATTAGGTATCTTCTTCATATCAATGAGATTGTTAATGTCATTCAAGGACTCAGAGAGAAAATTGAAGAATCTGTAGTCATTCAGAAAGTCTTGAGATCCCTACCTTTGAGATTTGATGTGAAGGTCTTCACCATTGAAGAAATGAAGGATTTAGACATGATGAAAATGGATGAGATCCATGTAATTATTATGGCATATGAAATGAGAACTGAATCTAAGATACAGTCAAAGAAGGAAGCATCATTCAAGGTCTTGAAGAAAGAGAAGATCAAATAACTAGAATCAAGTGAAAATTCAAGTAGTGAAGAAGATGAAAATGAAGATCTATTCATTTGGAAGCTAAAGAAAGGATTAGGAAAATATAAAGGAAATTTACCATTTAAATGTTTTAATTATGGTAAAATTGGTCATTTTTTAGCCAAATTTCCAAATAAAGGAAATAGTGATGATGAGGGAAATAAACCAAAGTAGAAAAGGGGATTCAAGCCTAGCAAAGACAAGAAAAGATTTGAGAAACAAAAAAAAAATCTTTTACTCCAAGGGGTATAGTATCTCATCTAAAGAAAACAAAGAAATTGATGTTGAGAGTGATAACGAAGAGATTCTGTTCATGGATATTGAAGAAAATGCCACCACTAGCAAAGATATTTTGGAGGAAGATGAAGACATGGAAGAAGAAGGTGAAATGAACCTTGAAGAAGAACTTATTTTCACAATGGAATAAATGAAATCATTTAAGAATAAGAATTATAAACTAAAGTTACATCTCTAAAAATATGAAGAAGAGAATCAAGACTTCAAAGGGAAGACATCACAAGTCCTTGAGGAATCAAACAAGGTAATCATTGATCTAAAAAATCAAATCAAAAAAGTTATACAAGTTGAGAAAGATTTGAGAAGTCAGCTACAAATGAAAGAAGAAGAGTGTAATCAGTTGAAGACTAAGTTAGGTTCTTTGAAAGATAAGCATGAGAGGCTCATAATCAAGGCTTAGAAAGATCATAAGATATTAGTCCTAGGTGAGAAGGATGTAAGTTTTAAGGTAAATTTGAAGAAGCCAATCAAGAAGCCCAATGATTTCAGGTTTTTCAATTCTTTTCATGGCCGTTGTTTTGTTTGTCATCATGTTGGACATAGGGAAAGAGACTATTTGAGGAGAATCAATCTATCAAAGAGAGATCTCATTCACCTTCAAGTAAAAGGTATGAGAACCATTACTTGCTTTTGGTGTCATAAGGTTGGCCATATTACTAAATTATGTCCAAGTGGAGTAAAGAGATCCTTAAGGTATGTCAAATTCTATGGATCCCCTAGAAGATAATGACAAGGGCCAAACTTAGGTTTGGAGACCTAAGATAGTAAAGGTTGATTATATTAAATCTAAGAGTGAGAATGGATTACTTTCTAGAGAAAGAATCAGATAGGAAGGACTGTGTGAGACTCTTATTAACAGGAGTTGTAGAAATGATAATGAATACTATTCCTATGTAACCTATAGATCAAAGAGAATCTCTTGTTACAATTGAGCATGAGCCTTGTCAAGATTCCCTATTATTAATTTCTAATGATAGTGTGTTGGAAGGTAAGATAGTTGCAAGAGTTGAGAAAATGAACAACATCATGAATTTTGAGGTTAATGAGTCACACAAGTTAGACATGAAAAAATGGATTCTAAGAGAAATAAATTAGTCTCATAGATGTAAGAGGATCAAGGAAGTAATAGGGGAGTTGTGGGCATCTCCTGGGTTTACTTTGTTCTAGGACCCTTTGTGTGGGGTGTCTCTTCTAGGCTTCAAGGAGAAACTTTACAGAAAAAGGAAGCATGGTGGATGCATGCTAGGTCTTGGCTATGTTGCATGATAAGAAATTCATGAAGTAGGGAATCATCAAGGTCAGGTTTAAGGATTAAGTGACAAGGTATGAATGGCTTCAGGTAAGACCAAGAGCTGTTGGAGATATATGGAGTCATGTGTCAAGCTAATGAGAAATAGGTCAAGTTGAAAATAAAATGCCTAAGGTCAGATCAAGGAGGTGAGTTTATTTCAAATGAATTCATTTAGTTTTATGAAGATCATGGAATTAAGAGATCATAATCAACTATAAGGACTCCACAAAAAAATGGAGTGGTGGAAAGGAAAAAATCAACCATTCAAGAAATGGCTAGAACTATGTTGAATGAATCTAAGCTATCAGATAGATTATAGAGAGAAGCATTGGCTAAGGGGGAGATAATTTTTTTTCAGATCCTTGAATGACCCTTTGAATTTATTTCAAAGGGGACAATGGAATTACAAGGAGTTATAGCAAGGGGGAGTTGTAGAAAAGAAGATGGGGAGTTGCAGAAAAGAAGATCTTTTTTGAAAGTTACCATCAATGACAAAGGGGGAAATTATTGGAATAATTTTCATTGATGTCAAAGGAATTGTAATGGATATTAATGGAAATGTCAAATGGAATTGTTACCATAAGTGAACGAAATTATTGCCAAAAGTGAACTGAAGTATTGCTAGAAGTGAATGGAATTATTGTCGGAAGTGAATGGAATTATTATCGAAAGTGGACGTAAATGTTGACAAAAGTTAATGAAATTGTTGCCAGAAGTGAACATAAATGTCGACAAAAATAGGAATAATTAGGATGTGTAGGAATAGGCTTGCTAATTTGAGGAATACCTTTTGTTTCCCATGTATTATGGGTTTTCATCACATGTAGAGCCAAAAGTGTAAACATAGAAATAATATTAGTATTTATCATTTAAACACCTATGGTATAATCCATGCCTCCAAAATGTATATTGGTATAAATTAAGGGATCACATTATTGTTCTTTATATGTGACAACTATAAAAATATTTTTTTCATCTTGAGTTACTTATGATAATGCATCATGTAGGGGTGCATTTTAAGATATTTAGTTGATTTCCTTTCATTTATAACATCAAATTTATCATGAAATCCAAAATTATCATTAATAATACTTATTTGTTCCACTATGATATGATATAAAATTATATTTAAATATAGTAATATGAAACCCTATAAATGAGTAAAACATAATAGAAAACTTAGAGTTTGATGTGCTCAATATAATGATTGGGTTCACCAATATTTTTAACCCTATTTTTTATTAATGCCTTTCTTAATAAGGTAAAACATTGAATATCATTATTATATAATGTGTATAAATAAAACATAAATATTAATTTTATAGTTTATTAATCTTGACATATTCCATTATTATATAAATGGAAATTATTAAGAGGATAATGATAATTATCTTTTTTAGGTTTTATAGGTTTGAGACTATGTGAAACTGACTAAAATGGCTATAGAATGGATGAATATCCACTCAAATCATGAACCTGAGTGCTTAGACCAATTGGATGAGTCTATTTATCTCTAGACACCTATGTAAGATGGACATGTATAATTGCACCAAAATCATATTGGTGGACTATGTCTCACTATTTTGTCACATGTCATTGTGCCTAATTATAAACCATATTCCTATTTGATATCAATCATTAATTATATTTAAAAAATACATAAACATGT